>JAOTRH010446000.1:0-19192 GCA_034768845.1 Heliamphora exappendiculata
TTTTGTCATAATACTTTTTTTTTTAGTAAACTTTCTTTTAAACATATAATTCATATGCATCTTTTATTTTTAGTATCGTTTCATCATGTTAATGTTAATTTAGTTTGTTTTGATAATATGCATATTTTAGTTACCTTAAAATTGTGTTTAAAATAGTTGCTTATTTTATTAACAATTCATATTTAGATAATTTTAGCATATTTTTATTTTTGTATGCAAATCATGATAGTTAGTTTATTTTTGTGACTATTGTTTGTGGAAGTGCTCCATGTATCATTTAGTTAGAAATTGCATGCCGTAAGACTTAAAATTTTTCTTTTGATATTGGTTTTATTTAGCGTTTTATATACGTATGCTATGTATTTTTCATATTTGATCTTGGATGTTCTTCTTTGCCTCCACTTTCTCTATTTGCATACATTTGAGAAATCTTATCAAAGAACCGATGATAATTAGTATAGGCCAACCTTATGGTTAGACGGACAGGGTGCCTAACACCTTCCATAATCCGTACCTTAGCCCCCGAACCCTGTTTTTCTCTGGTTTACGTTTCAAAGATCAGTAGCCATGTTTGTTTTTCTTAGTTTTTCTCAAAAACTAAGTGGCGACTCTATTTTCAACAAAAATGGGTTTTCAAAGTTTAGTTTTTAACGTGTTAAAAGATTTTTCTAAACATTATTTGAATTCTCTTATTTTTTACTATGTTTAAAACCCCCAAATCCCAACGCCATAGTAGGCAGCTTCCTTTAAAGAAGTTCGGTCACATTGTTTGTTTTTAACCATTTTTGAATCTGAGTAAGATCAATGCAAACTTATCTGAGTTTTAATAATAAAGTCATTTAATTGAACCCAAAAAAAACTTTGAATAAATTTGAACTATCTCAAACATAAAAGCAGTAGTTTTCATTACTTTAATTGGAGTTACAAAGTTTTAAAAATAAAAGAGAGGACACGCAAGTCCCAAACCCTACAAATAAAATATAAAAAAAATTATGAAATCTTTAAAATAAAGCAAAAATCCTCAAGTCTTTCTTCTCTTTGTGGCATGTTTTCCCTCTTCTTTGTCCTTCTTCTTCATATCCTGCATCAGTCATGTCTTGTACTCATCAAAAAGCTCGAGACACTACAACTCCTGCATTTCCATCCGTGAACGAGACGGCCAAGCATCCTGATATGATGCTAAAAATGGGGCCTGTAGTGCAGACAAAAATAAACGGTCTCGGATATTGTGAAAGATGATCTGACTATGACCGAATTGTCGCATGATCCTATGAGGATAATAGAAAGTAGTCTAACGCAGACCAATCAGCAAGACACCAGGGTGATCCATGGTAGTCACAGTCATGGCAGGGATTTGCCACCAGGGGCACTGCCAAGTAACGTTTAGGCCAGTCATGGATGACAGGTACTGTCGCCAAGCTGCCTTGGTGCTGTATATCTGTTAACAAGGGCGGTAAAGGAAAGCTGCAGCACTGTGTCTATCAGTAGGTGTTTTTTGCACAAGATTCACTTTTTCTATCAGCCAGATCTGCAACAAAAGTTAGAACAGTGAGGGAAAAGTCTTACAGTATGACAGAAGTCTGATAAAGGTTAGAGCTTACCTGAAGGAGTAAGGGGCTGCAGGCAAAAATAGTAGTCTCACCACGATGAACAGCATCTAATCCCAATAGTGTCTCAACCAAGACAAGTGGTACAAAATCCTTTTCCATCCACATCTTACCAGCAATGTCAACCAGCGCGTCGCTAACTAGCCCGTTAGAGGGAATAAGAAGATACCGGTAAGAAGACAGAAACAAAGTGCATAGCGTCGCTGCAGCTGAAAATCGTTGCTAAGGTCACAGATATGATGGAATCTGTCAATGATCCAGGGTATGTCAAGACAATCGTCCTGTGTCAGAAAGGAGGCCCCCATTCTAGAAAGACCACAAAGCTACATCACCTGCTCACGAGTCGAAAGAAAGAAAGTGGAAACCACAACGGAGCTCCGTGGAGCCAAATCGAAAATAGCAGCAAACTCCTCCACAGTGGGGCATAGCTCTTCAAGGCCGAACCGAAAGACGTGGCATTGCGAGTCCCATAACTGAGTAGCTGCCTTCAACAAAAGTTCGTCAATCTTTATGGCCATGAGAGCAAACAAGGAGTTGATACCGAAAGGGACAAAGTTCAAACGCTCAATATGGGAGAAAGCCTCAACTCATAAAGAAAGGTGATCAGCCATCTAAGTGAGAATAACAGAAAATGGAGCCTCCAGGGTTGTATTTATAAGGGATGAAAAGGTTGAAGATCGAAAAAGCAAAAAAAAGTACAGTCAATGTCGCGATCACCACCTTGGAGTGGGCGACTGCCAACTTGAAAAGGAACTATACAATGACATCAGCCATTTGACCAGACGACCGCCATATTTGATTGTGGCGACCGCCATGTCAGTTTGATAGAAGTGGTGATCGCCATGTTAGATAATGGCGACCGCCAGGTTTTGAACATGGCAGGCATGTATCAGTTTGCAATTTTTGGGGTTTATGTAAGTTGTGAACCTTTTATTGTGCACCCATGACAGTTCAACCAGTAAATGAAAGAGAATCACACAGCGGATGAATATCAAGCAATAAAATGACAAGAGGACCCAAAATGCATCAGAAAATGGTAAAATGTAACATAAAGTAAATAGGGACACGCAGTGCCATAAAAGTATCAGGCAAAGGCACGAAGGCCCATGAAAACCAAAATGTATCTGAATGTATCATAAATAAATAAAAAAGGGGGGAGGCTCTCTCTCTCTCACTCTCGCCTCGAGCGAACACGGCGAAAAGAAGGACCGGCCTCCTCCGAGCTGTCGTCCTCGAAGAGTCTGTTAAAATCGTCACCGTCATCGCTGCCAGAAGAGGAGGATATGACTCTGGATCTGCTCCGAGCAGATGAAATAGATCCTCGAGGACGTGCTCGAGAAGTGGCATGGGACCCACGACCGCGTGCTGAAGATGGGGGAAGGGCATGAACAAAAGGCTGAGCAGGAGCCGGTGCAGGTACTGCACCAGTGGCAGCTACTGGTGCCTGAAAAAGAGAAGCAAGAGTAAGAATAAAGTACAGAATATAATGACAAGACACAGGAAGAGATACTCACTGGCAAAGAACAAATGGAATCCCAGCCGCACGCAAAGCCACATCCTGCTGGCAAATCAAGGTCCGCAAGCCGCTCACCACCAGCAGGAAGCGATCCAGCCAAGCCTGATCCACCTGTCAAGAAATAATACAGAAGCTGAGCAGTCTACATAAGAAGAAAGACGAAGATGAAATAGTAAGTAGAAATTCGAACCTGAGCATACACTGGCCGAAACTACAGGGCTGGAGGAACCGAGATAGGAATGTCAAAAGGATACCCAGCAATGAAGGACGTTACCATCTAAGGTATCTCGACGGCCCCAGCTCCAGGTCCTCCAGCAGCCGCTCTAGCAGCAGCGGTAGTAGCAGTCCTAGCTCCTCCAACAGCAGCATCAGCGTCGGCAACCTCTGACATAGTGACCAGCCTAAAAATAGAAAACAAACAGATGGTACGTAAAGAGCATATCAAACAAGTGCAAAAAAATAGCTGAAAGCAATAAAGACCCTAAGTTCAAGTGTGTGATAACCCTTCGGTTCTTTCAAGCCCTATACAAACAAGGCGTCCTAAGCCCTGGCAAGCCAGACAAATCTTTCAAGTCCTAAACAAACTAGGCACCCTAAACTCTGGTACGCCAGGCAAACCCAGCACGTCCTAATAAAAGACTAGGAACCCTAAGTCCTAGTGTGCAATGCAAATCTCTATCTTTTTCTCAAATTTCCAGGATCGCGCTTCATTTTCTTTAAAAAAAATTCAAGGATTTTCTTAAAAATTTTCTCAATTTTCCAGAATTTTTCAAAATTTTCTATGATTTTTAAAAAAAATTCTTAATTTTTTAAGATTTTCTATGATTTTCTTTAAAAAATTTCCAATTTTTTAGGATTTTCTTAAAATTTTTCTCAATTTTTCAAGAATTTTTTAAAAAATTTCAAAAATTTCCTTAATTTTCTAAAAATTTTCTTAATATTTTAGGATTTTTTAAAGATCTTCCTTAATTTTCTAAAATTTCTAGGATTTTCTAAAAAAATTTAGGATTTTTCAAAATTTTTCTTAATTTTATAAGATTTTCTTAAAACTTTTCTTAATTTTCTAAGAATTTTTGAAAATTTTTGAAAATTTTTCTTAATTTTTTAGAATTTTTTAAAATTTTCCTTAATATTCTAGGATTTTTCAAAGATCTTCCTTAATTTTCTAAAAATTCTAGGATTTTGCTAAAATTTTCTAGAATTTTTTAAAACTTCTAGGATTTTCTAAAAAAATTTCTCAATTTTTTGAAAGTTTTTCTAATTTTTCTAGGACTTTTAAAAAATTTCCTTGATTTTCTTTCTCTTAATTCTCTAAAATTTTCTATAAAAAAATGCCCCTTAAGTTTTGACTTTTAGAAAATTTGCCCTAAATTTTTCAACAAAATTGCCTCTAATTTTCTAGAATTTTTTATAAAAATTGCCCTTTTAATTTTTATGCCCAAAAAAAAATCCCCACTTAGTTTTTATGTTTTTCCTTAAAAAAATTTGATTTTTGCTAAAATAATTACCCCTTTTTTTGTTCAAAAATTCTAAAATTTTTACTGTTTTAATCTCCATTGCATGGGTACCTAAGCTAAGTTTTACATGTCCGAATCTCAAACATTCACATACCATTCATCATCGTCATATCAAATCACAAATCATCGTCTGGGGAATCCTAGGCATGCATCTACGTTTGAAATATAACTTGCTTTGATATTGAAACAGCAAGGATAGGGAACCTACCGAGGGGCGTTGGTAAGACATATGCTGATCAGGCTCCCGAAAAAGGACATCAGCAGCAACAGAGTCCGTGGGTAGCTCGTAGCGCCGCATCCCACCCGGAAGCAAACGGTGGGGAACTGGTGCGTAAGTATGTGAGTCGAAGGGTGCTAGATGACCCTCTCCAGCATCAAAGTCCAAGAAGTCGGCCATCGCGGCCCCAGCAGCAGCATCAGCAGCTGCCTGTGCCTCGACAGCTGCTCGTGCCTCCTCCTCGGCTACATAGCGGGAGGCACGCTCCGCCTCAAGCACAAGAGCATCTATTGCAGCAGTGGGCTGCGTGATAGAAACTCCACTGGCAGGAAAGCTGGTAGTCGTACCCCTGAGAGTCCCCATGGAAGCACTCCAAGTAGCAGAAGGGCCTTGTCTCGCCCCCAAGTCATCATCATGGCCTGGACCCGCCATGAAAAGGAAAAGGATCACAAACAGTAGAATAAACATTGTATGAAAGTGGAAGCAAAGGGCACGAAAGGGGAAAAGCAAGAAGACGCTAAGGGAAGGATGAGAGAGTTTTTAAGAGCAGAGGCACTAGAGAGAGAAAGTGGAATGAGAAAATGAAACCTCACCCGCGCGGGCTGAGAGACATATGCGCGTTTGAAGTTGGCGGTCACCATTTCCAGAGTGAGAGACCGCCATGTTGGCGAAGAGACACGTGGCGACCGCCATGTTAGAAGGATTTTTACCCGGCGGCCGCCATGTCAGAGGGGTTTGAGCTTGGCGACCGCCAGGTTCTCAACAGTCACATCAAATCAGTTGTCTATTATGGGGTTTTGGGGTTTCTAAGGGGTCTGTTTGGGATTTTTAATATATGTTTTGATTTGTGTGTGTTTATTTAATTTTCTTTTAGTACGATTATTTTATTGACATGTTTATTTTAGGTGATTATTTTCTTTTTGTATGCATTTACAAAATATTTTGTTAGCAAAAATAATTCTCCTTATTTTGTGTCTTTCTAAAAATAAATCTTGAGATCATGGGTGTTTTCCAAAAAAAAAAATACCTCAAATTTTGTTTAAAAATAATTTGCAAAAATGAGTTTATGTGATTTGTGCATTTTTGCTTTAATCCTCATAGCTCGTAATTATCCCTTTTGATAAATTTAGTTAAAAGTCGTAACTTGACTTTTAATTATTTTTTATCTCGTTTCTAATAAATTTAATTTAAAATTGTAACTTCGCTTTTAATTATTTTTATTTCGCTTCCGATAAACTTTAGTTAAAAGTCGTAACTTGACTTTTAATTATTTTTATCCCGCACCTCGTTCCAAATTTTTAGATCTTAACTCGACTTATTAATTTGATATTTTTCTCATCGGTCCTTCTCATGACCTTAAACTGACTCGTCGGTCTTCCTCACGACCTTAAACTGACTCGTTGGCCCTACTCACGACCCTAAACTGATTTGACCTTAAATGGACTCCTCAGTCCTCCTCATGACCCTAAATTGACTCGTCGGTCCTCTTCGGTCCTCCACACGACCCTAAACTAACTTGTCAATCCTCCTCACGACTTTAAACTAACTCGTCGGTCCTCCTCACGACCCTAAACTGACTCGTCAGTCCTCCTTAGAATGAACCATCGATACTTTCACGACCTAAAATTGCATGATATTTTTCTCATAGTATTACGCTGTACCTGTCATACATCATGATTAGTCTTATCTTGCATCCTTGCATTTTGCCCTGTGAATTACGTTTTGGTCTGATCCCTAGCAAAGGGGTACGTAGGCAGCTCAATGAAAATTTGAGTACGACCAACATTATGTGCATACTTGTATGTTTATGACCTAAGATTGACGGCTCGGTTAAATGGTTGTTGTCTCTGGATCTTTGATATAACATGTATCACGCGTTACTATGCAAGTTATATCAAATAGGGACAACTATAAACACCCAAATTTGACCCCGCCTAATCTTAGGTGAATCCAACGATGAAAACAATTGAAATGGCGCTTCAGTTTGATCCTCGAAAAGTGATCCAAGCTCAATATTTGGACCCAGAGCCTGCAAACCAATGAAATTATGTTAAACCACCGATAACCTGTCATGCAAGTAACTCCCAAAGTGGCAACCATCATGTTCATTTTGGCGACCGTCAATATAACCTCTTGAAAACCCTAGCCAAACGTGGCGACTACCACTTTCAACCTGGCGACTTCCAACTTGCATTGTGGTGACCGCCAATAGAACCTTGTGGAACCTTTTTTAGACATGGTGACCGCACCTCTAACACCGCGACCGCCAACTCCAAATGACCTGACGTGTCCCAAAACGTGGCGACACCTCATTAGTTGAAGAATTCTATATATATCGTACCCCGTGGTACGTTTTCAGGACAAAAAATTAGAAAGAAATTTAGTGAGAGAAGCTCTGCCGAGTCGCTGAGAAATTCGAGTCCCGACGCTGAAACCCTGCTAAAATACCGAGAGCCAAACCCCCCGATACTGAAGTTCTAGCTTGGATCATCGCTCGAGGATCGAATTGGCCATTACCACTCCCCGACTTGAGGATTTCTTAGCGATCCAGGTACTTTGCTTGGATCCCCGGTCCTTCTACCTCTATTTTCTACCTGTTCGGAGTGATCGGGTTAATTTGATTATTTTATCTTTATTACGTTTTTGCATTGCTTATAGTTGTTTTATTTATATTTGAATTCAAGTTTTAACTTATTTAGCTTATTGCTTTGTTTATTTGTTTACTTGCATTAAATTTATTAAATATATTAAATAGTACTAACATAATTTAACAATACGACTAAACGATGTCGCTGTTGTTATAATAATGCGCTTACATTTATATGGTGTAGTTGTCAATATTACATTCATATTTGCAAGTTAAATAGTTGTATTTAGTCTCTTTTCTATTAATAGCATTCTATTTTCTTTTCTTTTCTTTTTCTTATAATGTAGCTGTATTTTTCTTTTAATGTTTCATTTTATTTTATTTTCTTTCTTTTTAATATTAACTTAATGTTCCTTCACTAGCATTAATTTAATGTTCATTTACTAGCTTTTATTTTCTATTTTATTTTATTTTTTTTAATATTAGTGTAATATTTTTTAATAGTATTTCATTCTCTTTTCTTTTAGTTTTATTTTCCATATGATATTTCACCTTATTTTTCTTTGAATGTTAACTTTATTTTTCTTTTCAAAGTCTTTTTTTTATTTTTCTTTTCTTTCATTTTTCTTTTCTTTCATTCTTTAATGGCATTTCATTTTCTTTTCTTTTAGCTTTATTTTTCATGTAATGTTCCACCTTTTTTTTTAATGTTAACTTTATTTTGCTTTTCATAGTCTTTCTTTTATTTTTCTTTTCTTTCATTTTGTTAAACTCAAAAATCACAAAAAGATCATTTATGCTAGTTAATATTCTTCTTCTTTTTCTTATTTTCATCTTTTAAATGGTAGTATAATTTTCTCTTTTAACAATAATCGAAACCCTCTTGTTCATTTCATATTTTTTATTTTTTTATGTTTGTTTTAAAAATATAAAGTGTAAATAGTTAAGTATTCTTTTTAATAGTTTAAATGAGCCTTTTCCAACTTTCTTTTTTTTGGTTTAATTTTTCTTTTGTAAGCTTCTTCTTTATTTCTTTTTCTTTCAAAATTAAATTTTCAAATAATCTCTTATTATATTAATACATAAAATACTTGTTATTAGTTTCATTATTTGGTAAACTTTATTTTTATATAAGATTTTCAAATGCTTTTATTTATATTTTTAGACAATTTGATAATATGTATGTTTAGCATGTTAATTTTAGGATATGTTCTAAAATAATGTTTAGAATAGCTTGATTTCTTTTTTTGATATTGTTAGAAAAATTCATGTTTATTTTTAGCATAATTTGAACTTAATGATTCTAGCATATTTTTGTTCTTTGTAAATCGTTGCATTTGGGAGTGCACCATAAATCCTTTAGTTAGAATTACATGCCGTAGAATTTAGAATTTTTCTTTTGCTACTTGTTTTGTTTTGGCATTCTATATACGTATATTATGTATTTTTCGTATTTGATTTTGGATGTTCTCTCTTTACCTTCACTTTCTTTATTAGCATTCATTTGAAAAATCTTATTAAAAAATCAATAATGATTAGTAGATGTCAACCTTATAGTTGGGCGAACGGAGTGCCTAACACCTTCCTTGATTCGTACCTTAGCCCCCGAACTCTCTTTCTCTAGTTAACGCTTTCAAGATCAGTAGCCATTTTTGTTTTTATAATTTTTCTCAAAAGTCTCGACTCCATTTTTAATAAAAAAAAAATTTTCAAATTTTAATTTTCAAGATGTTAAAATATTTTTCCAAACATCCTTTGAATTCCATATTTTTGAACATTTTCAAAAAATTCCAAAATCTAGGCGCCACAAGGCCTGGTTTGGGAGATTCAGCACGGTGGTACAACAGTTTAGACTACGACAATCAGGCAAAGATCATACAATGTTCTTTCGTCGGACTGATGCAGGATGTATTCTTCTCGTTGTCTATGTTAATGATATTGTTATTACTTGTGATGATCATGTTAGGATTGGTAATCTAAAGACTTTCTTGCAGTCACAATTTCAAACGAAGGATCTTGGACACCTGCGATATTTTCTGGGAGTTGAGGTAGCTAGAGGTAAGCATGGAATCTTTATTTCTCAAAGGAGATATATGATTGACATTCTGCGTGATGCTGGTCTACTGAATGCAAAAAGTGTGGAGTCTTCTATGGATCCAAGTATGAAATTTTTTCCTGGTGAAGGTGATGTGTTTTCTCATCTAAACAGGTATCGACGAATGGTAGAAAAACTTAATTATTTGATTACCATGACTAGACCAGACATTGTCTATCATGTCAGCGTTGTGAGTCAATTCATGTCTGATCCTCGTACTCTCCATTGGAATGCAGTGGTTCGTATTCTCCGGTATCTCAACTGCAACCCAAGGATGGGTTTACAGTTTTGTGATCGGAGTCATTCGCGTACTGAGGGCTATTCTGATGCAGACTGGGCAGGATGTCCAATTGATAGAAGATCCACATCAAGGTTCTCTGTTTTTGTTGGTGGGAATCCCGTGTCATGGAAAAGTAAGAAGCAAGACGTGGTATCGAGATTAAGTGCAGAGGCAGAATACAGGTCCATGGCATTAGCTACATCTGAAATTATGTGGGTTCGACAGCTTCTCACCGAGTTAGGTGAACCGCCTATGGGTCCTACTAAATTGTGGTGCGATAATAAGTCTGCAGTTTATATTGCCACGAATCTAGTGTTTCATGAGCGAACCAAACACATCGAGATTGACTGTCACTTTATCCGTCATGAGTACAGGAATGGCACCATCGAGTTCGGTTCAATTCGATCTGGTAAACAACTTACTGACTTATTCACTAAGACATTGCCGGGATCTCGAGTCAATTACATCTGTAACAAGTTGGGCATGAATGATATATATGCTCCAACTTGAGGGGGGTGTTAAGTAGTAAGGGTTAATATATTTATATATATTATAGTACGTGGTATTATGTGGGTATGCCCACAGTAACTATTATAATCCTCTTTTTCTTAATAAATATGCGTGTAGGTCTCCTTTGGTGAGATACACTCTTCTCTATAATTTTCTTAATTCTAACAAATTCAAATTTTGATTTTACTATAATTGATAACGTTTTAAGATTTTGAACTCGAGTTTGCGTACCCGATATTCTTGAGATCAAACAACGAATATTAGATGAGAGTCATAAGTTTAAATTCATACTTCACCCGGGGATGAAAAAAATATATCAAGATTTGAAGAAGGGCTATTGGTGCATGGGAATGAAAAAAGACGTCATGGACTATGTGAGCCGCTGCCTACCATGTCAACAAATCAAAGTTGAACGTCAAAAGTCAACGGGATTACTACATCTCTTACTAGTTGCAGAATGAAAATAGGAGTATCTTACGATGGACTTCATAGTTGGGCTACCTCGCACTCTAAAAAGAAACAATTCTATTTGAGTCATCGTTGACCGATTAACTAAGATAGCTCATTTTCTGCCTATAAAGAATACGTATACGATGGAACAGCTTGCTAGACTCTATGTTCGGGAGATCATAAGACTACATGGGATTCCCGTATCAATCACATTAGATCGTGACCTAAGATTTGTGTCAAGCTTTTGAAAAAGTTTTCAAAAGGCTATGGGGACAAAATTACATTTTAGTACGGCTCTTCACCTTCAAACAGATGGACAATCAGAACAAACGATTCAAACTCTTAAAGATATGTTGTTAACTTATGCAATGGATATCCATGGAAGTTGAGAAGAACACCTACCTTTGGCAGAATTCGCATATAATAACAGTTACCAAGTAAGTATAAGTGTAGCCCCTTTTGAAGCTCTATACAGCAAGCCATATAGATCTCCTATTTGTTGGACTGATATAAGAAGGAAACAACTCACCGGGCCTGATGTAGTGCATGAAACCACAAAAAGAATCAAGCAAATTCGTGAGAAGCTAAAGATTGCTCAGGATCGACAGAAGAGTTATGTAGATGCAAACAGAAGGGAGTTAAAGTTCCAAGAAGGCGATTGGGTTTTCTTGAAGATTTTGCCGATGAAAAGAGTTATGCGTTTTAGAAAAAAGAGGGAAACTTAACCCCCGATATGTCGGACCCTTTGAAATCATCGAACGAATTGGGTCAGTCGCTTATCGCCTAGCACTAACACCAGATTTTTCTAATATCCACAATCATGTATCAATGTTAAGAAAATATGCCGTCGACCCAACACACGTCTTAGTACGGCTACCTGTGAAGATAAATAGAGATTTGAGTTATACTAAGCAACCGATACTAATCATGAATAGACAAGAAAAACGACTCCGTAACAAAGTGATTTCATTAGTCAAAGTATGGTGGAAAAATCATCCAAGCGGAGAAATCGACGTGAGAAAAAGAAGACGATATGCAACGCCAATATTTGGAACTATTCGCCTCAGGTATAAAACAAATTTTAATTAATTGTCACTCTTAAGGTGGGGAGACCACGAGAAAGCTCAGGTAAGTTTGGAGGACCAAACTTCCTAAGGGGGGAGAATGTAAAATTCGGTGTCCAAATTAAGAAAGAAAAATAAAAACAATTAGCCAAAAAATAATTAGCTGATACTCTCGAAATGTAATTCCTGATAAAACCTTATAAATAAAATTCAATCGAAAAATTATAACAAAATTCGATAAACATAAAAATTAAAAATTTATACTTAAAAGCATGTAATTAAAATTCTGACAACATGAAAATTCACGAATTGACATTAAAGATTTATATTAAATTTTGCGAATTTTTTTTAACATAAAATTTTACATCAAAAAATGACACGTGTCGCCACATAGCAAAACTCGTTCAACGCCAAAACCACGACCATGCCACCGCCGGCGACTCCCTCACCGCCGCTCGCCACTAAACACCACTGTTTCTCTCCTTTCTCTCAGTGAGACTCTCTCTCTCCCGTTTCTCTTCCTCTCTCCATTCTCACACCAAAGTGCCACCATAGCCTCCACCAGAGGCTATCGCCACCACTGGAGACCGCCACCACCTCCAGACCACCGTGGACCACTCTAAAACAGCTTAAACCACCATAAACGACTCCAGTCGCCGCCACCTTTGATAAATTTTTATTTTCCTAATCTGCACGCACACAGCCACCACTGTGCACGCCATTATTCCTATATCACCAACGTTCACTATCCTTCCGACGACTTAATGCCGCTGGTGAACGGTTCTGATCATCGAAAAACTATCCTGATAGACTTGATCCTGAATAAACATAGTAATTGCCACCTTTAATTATTATTATTATTATTCTTGTTATATGTATGCACACGGCTATCACCGTACATATTATCACCAGCGTTCATTATCCTTTTGACGACCAAACGCCGCTAATGAACAACTTCGATCATCGGTAAATCACTTCAGCGAATTCAAACTGTCGAATTATCGTTTTATAAACTTTATAAATAAAAAAAAAAGAGGAAACAATTTTTCCGGATTGTAGTTTTCTATTAGTGTAAAACATAATAATAATAATAATAATAATAATAATAATAATAATAACAAAAGTACAATGTATAATAATAACCTTGATAATGGTATGAGATTACATAACAATAATAATAATAACAAATAAAAATAAGAATATTATAGCAAAAATAGTAATTAGACGTAATTCTTTTATTATTTGTGCATGATGGATAATATATATAGCTTTATTGTTTTGTACTATGATAGGCTTGGATTGATCATCAGTGTTAAAGTCTATGGCAACTTGCACGTACACTTGTTTCAATGATACGTTTTTAACAATTTTTATTTATTACTTGAAAATTTGAATGATTTGTGAAAATAATAATTTTTTGCTTGATCATTGATATCATTAAAAAAATATTATTTTGTTATATTGCTGCATGATTGTTGGTTCGAACGGTGTCCCCAGTCACTGCGAGTTTCAGATACAGTGATGGAGTAGTAATAAATGTGGGGTCATGGTCAGATGGCCATGGGATGATCGTGCCCACTTATGATTTTAAGGGTCACTCCCTTAGGTGCTAGCATTTGATCCGTTGAACAAATATCATATTATATGCATATGCAAATGTGTTTTTTATGTGATTGATACATAGACATTTTGATGATTGCAATTGATGCCTAAAAACTGAAAGATGATATTTGAACAGATTATTTTATAAAATGCATTAATCATTGGTAAACCTGTAATTTAGTAGCTGAAGACTCATACGAGCTTTATGCTTATGACATGATTTAAATTTATTTTTGCAGGTACTGATGAGCTAATTTTTGTTCTTGCCTAGCTTTGGGTGTAACCCTAGTTTTTGAAATGTAAATTTTCTACTTGTGTTTGATATATATAGTTGGGTTGTAAAATAGTTATTTTTATAGCTTGAGTTGTGAGCTTATAGAATGTATTTTGAGTGATTTCACATAGTTAACTCAGAGTTATATTTTGTATTGAGATGCTTTCGTGTATAGAAATGATTTATGGTTGTTACTCAAAGGAAATGAGAACCCCTAAACTGTTCGGTTTAAAGAGCCTCAGGGCGGTGACCCACTGGCCAGTCATAGTCTATTTATAGGGTCGGGACGTGACAGAGATGGTATCAGAACCCAAGTTTACGGATTAAGTTTCCTTAAAACCAGAGTTTAGGGTTGGTTACACATCTTTGTACACTACTTTAAGTGCTTATTCATTGACGTTTTGGATAGATCGGTACTAATAAGAATATCTCTTGCGTAGTGTAGGAATGGACTCATTCGATTGTCGAGACACGTGGGGTGGTTGTCACCTGTTCACGCCTCCTAGAGGACCTCTTGAGGCAAGACCCATAGACGAACACATATGTGCCAACGCTACCGAAGGCAATGCACATCAATTACTATATCAACAGTTGGCAAAAGAAGAAGACGAGGATTTGTTTTATTCAACCCCAATGAAGAAGGTTATCGCGCGACACAGGTTTCGGACTATACGACTTATTACAACAAAATCTATGCGCATGATGGATGATCTTGTTATCTATCAAGAAACGTTAAATCTTGTTAAAGCCAATGGGCATGGAATTCAGTGGCCTCCACCGAGATTTGTACCAGATCCAACACCTGCCCCCATACCAGCTCCAGAACCCTATAGTACCGAAACTTGAACCTGAATTGGAGGCAAAGCACACCGATGGAACCTGTGGAATCGGAACATGAGCCTGAATCGGAGGCTGAAGCACCGATGGAAGAATAAGACCCTGAAGAAGAAGATCCAGAAGAAGAGAACCCTAAAGAAAATAATGTTGCGTCGAAGAGGAAGTAAATCTCGATGTATTAGACTCAATGTCTTATGTAGGATCGAAAGAGTCCGTGTCTGGACCCAAGATCGATTGAGGGACGGGTTAAAACAAGTAGGAATCAATTCGCTTTTTGACTTATGGCTTTTGGGATGGTAGATGAGATCCCCATTTGTATATATACTCCTGAGCACTTACTGTATTTCCGTTGTTTTTGGAAATGATGGCATGAGTCCACGGATGTATAGACATGTAAATGACTAATCTAATGTATATGTATACATATACAATTTGGTGTAAATTGTTTGTGATATGTTCCTACTTTCTTTTATAGAATTCACAAACATGAACAATAATGGTAGTACCTCCGACAATCAAAATCTAGATGAGGTGATAAATCGTATCAATACTCAAATGGAGGAGATGAGGCATATGATCTTTGCGTTAGCTCAACACCAACAACAATTTCTGAGGCAGCAACCACCTCATAACCCTTGGCCTCACAATTTGAACTTAAATAACACCCCATTAGTTGAGGAAGAGATACATTATTGAAATCTACACATTGATCCTCAAGATAACAATATACGCAATCAAGAAGAAAGAGAAAATCGACCAAACTCACCTCAAATGAATCCAATACCCGCTTATGAAGGTGGGAAAACTTGAAGGAGTTCTTAAAGCTGAAGCCTCCCATCTTTCGAGGTGGCATGGATCTTGTTCAGGCAAATGAATGAATTGCTTCGGTAGAGAAGATCTTCAAAGTACTTGATTGTGATGAGGTGCGAAAAGTCGATTTGGCAACTTATCAGCTCGAAGGAGAAGCACACCGATAAAGGAAATTGAAAAGATAGTCAAAATCTCGAGTGAGATGGCAGCGATTCCTGGTTATCTTTCGAGAGAAATACATTCCCCAGTCTCTCTCCAAGATGAAAAATGCACTGAGTTTCAGCAACTAAAACAAAAGGGGCATATGACGGTAGCAGAGTATGAAGCTGAATTCACTAATCTTGCAGAATATGCTCCTCATATGATCTTCCTCTAAAAATATAAAAGCTCGAAAATTTGAAAACAGGTTAAGACCTAAAATTCAAAGAGTGATACGACCTATGCGCTTACCTACCTATGTAGAAGTGATTGACAGAGTATTGTTAGTAGAACAAGAGCAAATCGAGAGTCGAAAGTTTTTTGAAAATCAAAAATGCCAAAATTCAAAATTTAGAAAAACATGTCTGGGGAACCTCAAAAAGACAGAATATGGTACCATCAGGCAGAGAAGGAGGATCACTAAATAAGGAAAAGAATCAGAAAGGGCCAATCTCAGTATATCCAACTGGAGGAAGAGTTCCTTATGGAGCATCCAGAAAACCGACGATTACGTGTTTTAATTGCGAAAAGAAGGGTCATTTTCAAAAATATTACCCAAATCCACCACAGAAACATAAAGACGGGCAAAACACAAGGCCAGGAAACCAAACGCAAGGATCATGAAACAATACAGGACAAAGAAGAGGAAAGGCTTTCGCCTTAGTGCCTAGAGACACGCGAAACACAAAAAAGTTGTGGCAGGTAACTTATTTATCTGTTCTTTCTCAGCTTATGTGTTTTTTAATTCAAGATCAACACAATCTTTTATATCTTTAGATTTCGTTAAAAACTTACCTAAGGAACCTGAACCCTTAGGATTTGAATTGTTAGTTTACCAACCGATGAGTCGTAGTGTTCGTCGCATTACCGTGTATAAGGATTGTGATATATCTTTAGGAAGCTTTTGTTTGACTACCGACTTAGTTCCCATTAATATGAACCACTTTGATGTAATTCTTGGGATGGACTGGTTAGCTACAAACCATGTCGTCATCAATTGCAATCTGAAACGTGTCATCATTCGAGACCCTAACAGAACTCCACAGTTAAGCGTGCTTATGATGGAACAATACAAAGATGGGTGACCACCTGAAAAAAAAAAGCAATGCAAGGATGGATAACTCCCTAGGAAGAACAAAACCGTGAGGGCATTACCCAACTTGAACACTCCGACCATTCTCATGGCAACGATATTATCCGTTTTGGACAAAACCCTCACGATTTTGTTCTTCCTAAAGAGTCGCCCATCCTTGCATTGCTCCAGCGTAAGCACGCTTAACTGCGAAGTTCTGCTAGGATCTCTACCACTTGGGAAAAGGCCACGTTGAATGTAAAGGTCCAAGATTTTTCTTTTATAGTCCAAGAACTACATCTTCCTTTCCGATGTAGGATACCAGGATATCACAACCCACCCCTTAGGGCTGCACGTCCCCGTGCAGTAATCTGCCAGTTTCAATAGCCTACCAGTCCTTATTAACTCGCCCACACAGCTGCCCGCCCACATGACACGCGAGACGGCAGGAACCCACACTCTGAGGTAGGGAGAATCGACTCTTATACTATCTTCGTTGCCTTAAATTCAGTTCCTTTTGTGTGAATATATATTTTAGACTCTGATGGTCAATGAAAACATCACAAGTCACTCCGTACAAGTAATGACGCCAAATTTTTAAAGCAAAAATCACAGCAGCTAATTCGAGATCATGGGTGGGATAGTTTCATTCATGAATCTTTAATTGTCGTGAAGCATATGCAATAACCATCCCCTTTTGCATAAGAACGCATCCCAATCCTTGCCGTGATGCATCATTGTAGATAGTAAATCATTTCGTACCTTTTGGCAGTGTAAGAATTAGCGCCGATATCAACTTGGTTTTCAACTCCTGAAAACTCTGCTCACGTTTATTCGTCCAGATGAATGGTTCTCCCTTTCGAGTCAGTTCAATAAACGGCACTGCAATTTTTGAAAAATTTTGGACAAATCGACGATAATATCCAACAAGACCTAAGAAGCTCCTAATTTCAGTCACTATCGTTGGAGTTGGCCAATTCACTATTACCTCAATCTTTCAGGGGTCCACTGCTATCACATTACTATCGATGACATACCACAAGAACACAACACTCTTCAACCAAAATTCGCACTTTTTGAACTTGGTATATTGCTTTGATCCTTCAACGTCTGCAACACAATTCGCAAATGTTCTGCACATTGATCTTCATCTCTCGAGTAAATTAATATGTCGTCAATAAACACAATCACGAAATTGTTTAGAAATTCCTTGAAGATTATGTTCATCAGATCCATAAAAGTGGCTGGTACATTTGTCACTCCAAAAGACATAACCAAAAACTCGTAATGCCCGTATTACATTCAGAAGGAAATTTTTCTACGTCCTCCGCCTTTACTTTTAGCTGATAGTATCTAGAACGTAAATCAATTTTTGAAAATACTTGGGCTCTTTACCATTGATTGAAAAAAAAAACATCAATTTGGGGTAGAGGGTATTTATTTTTAATTGTTACCCTATTCAGCTCTCGATAATCAATGCAAAGTCTCATTGTCCCGTCCTTTTTTACGAACAGAACTGGTGCTCCCCATGGTGACATATTCGGTCGTATAAATCCTTTTGTCCAATAGTTCTTGTAGTTGCTTCTTTAGTTCCTTCAGTTCTGCAGGGGCCATTCGGTATGGAGTTTTTGAAATTGATTGAGTTCCCAAGATAAGTTATATTGAAAACTCGATCTCTCTATCAATCAACGTTCCAAGTAACTAGTCAGGGAATACTTCCGAAAAGTCACAAACCACGAAAATGTCGGATAATTCTAGGGTCTTAACTAGAGTTGTCGTAACACTACACAGATATGCTTGGCATCCCTTTCTCAGAAGTCGTCGGGCACAAGCTACAGATACAAAACACGGCGGGGTGACAACCTCTTTTCCTTCAAGACAGAACTTATTCTTCTTAGGGTCTCGAATGGTGACATGTTCAGATTGCAATCGATGACGACATGGTTCGTAGCTAACCAGTCCATCCCAAGAATTACATCAAAGTGGTTCATATTGATGGAAACCAGGTCGGCAGTCAGACAAAAGCTTCCTAAAGATATATCACAATCCTTATACACGGTCGTGCAGCGAACACTACGACTCTTCGGTTGGGAAACCAACAATTCAAATCCTAAGGGTTCAGGTTCCTTATGTAAGTTTTTAGCGAAGTCCAAAGATATAAAAAATTGTGTTGATCCCGAATCAAAAAGCACATAAGCTGAGAAAGAACAGATAAATAAGTTACCTGCCACAACTTCTTTTGTGTTTTGCGGGTCTCCAAAAACTAAGGCGAAAGCCTTTCTTCTTCTATGTCCTGCATTGTTTCATGACCCTTGCGCTTGGTTTCCTAGTCTTGTGTTTTGCCCGTCTTTATATTCCTGTGGTTGATTTGGGAATATTTTTTAAAATGACACTCATTTCTGCAATCAAAATGACCCTTGCGCTTGGTTTCCTGGTCTTGTGTTTTGCCCGTCTTTATTTTCCTGTTGGGGATTTGGGCAATATTTTTTAAAATGACCCTCATTTCTGCAATTAAAACACATAATTGTCGGTTTCCCGAATGCTCCATAAGGAACT
>JAOTRH010446000.1:19214-31657 GCA_034768845.1 Heliamphora exappendiculata
CCTTTCTGATGACTTTCCTTATTTAGTAATCCTCCTTCTTTGCCTGATGGTCTCATATTTTGTCTTTTGAGGTTCCTTGGACATGTTTTTTTTTAATTCGAATTTTGACGTTTTCAATTTTCAAAAAAACTTTCGACTCTCAATATGCTCATATTCTACTAGCAATGCTCTGTCAATCACTTCTGCATAAGTAGGTAAGCGCATTGGTCGTATCACTTTTCGAATTTCAGGTCTTAACCCGTCTTCAAATTTTTTAGCTTTCATATTTTTAGAGGAGATCATATGAGGAACATATTCTGCAATATTAGTGAATTTAGCTTCATACTCCGCTACCATCATGGGCCCCTTTTGTTTTAGTTACTGAAATTCAATGCTTTTAGCATTTTGGAGAGATTGGGGAATGTATTTTTCTCGAAAGATAATCAAAAATCGCTGTCATCCCACTCGAGGTTCCGACTATCCTTTCAATTTCCACCATCGGTAATAAATATCATTTTCAAAAATCATTCAAATTTTCAAGTAATAAATTAAAATTCTTAAAAATATATCAAGTAATTTAATATCTGAGACTTACCAAAACAAGTATACGTGCAAGCTGCTATAGATTTTAACACTGATGATCAATCCAAGCCTATCATAGTACAAAACAATAAAGCTATATATATTATCCATCATGCACAAATAATAAAAGAAATACATCTAATTACTATTTTTTCTATAATATTCTTATTTTTATTTGTTATTATTATTGTTATGTATTCTCATACTATTATCAAGATTATTATTATACATTTTACCTATTATTATTATTATTATTATTATTATATGTATGCACACAGCTATCACCGTACATGTTATTACCAGCGTTCATTATTCTTTTGACGACTTAACACTGCTAATAAACAGTTTCGATCGTCGGTAAATCACTTCGGCAAATTCAAACCGTAGAATTATCGTTTTATAAACTTTATTAAAAAAAAAGAGAGGAAATTGTTTTTCCGGATTGTAGTTTTCTGTTAGTGTAAAACATAATGTTAATAATAATAATAAGGGCGGACCACTCCTATCCCCCGAGCAAAGAAAAATAAAGAAGAAAGAGGGTGAAATTTCTTACCTGAAGTTATGCTGGCTGATATAGCGTATTCGGCTTAGGACTGCACAGTGCTCTAGGCTTTTAAGGAAGTAAGGGCTTTCCTTTTCTTTTCTTTTTTTGTGAAATCTTCTCTGATTTATGGTCTGTTCTCTAGGCCTCTCTTCAGCCTGTGCTTCCATGGCCTGCTTCTTTGTACAGTGACAATCCCCAGCACGCCTCCATGGACATCCCCTATTTTGATTGAGTAACCAAAATAGGGGATAAGAGCTTAGAGAACATATGAGTTTCACATTTAATTAGTTTTGCGTTCTACTACAGCATAAGCACATGAAATTAAAGTTGGAACACATAGAGACCCAAGACACATAGACCCATATGTTTTTTAGTTTGGTCGCGAGATAAACACGGTATTAAGATTGAGAGACATAAAACCCATACTGGTACAAAGAGAACAGTGAATGTCATAATTAAGCTTCTCGATATTCTTTTGCACTAAATTTAATAGTCAAAAAATTATATATATTCGTCTAATTATATATCTCACCCTGCACACAGGCAGGATGTTATGCAAAGGAAAGTTTCAAAGCATTCTTCGCGGAGTTGTCTGCACACCAGTTAGCCTCATGCCAAACGTGCTCCAATCTGCATTCTACAACACCATCCATCCATCAGCAGCACAATCCTCTTGATCAGATCAAACCGAGGATATCAATGGCTTCTTTAGTGTCCGGCTTTAAGATAGTCTCAATGGCTTCTTTACAAGCCGGTTTCCACAAGGAGCCTACAAAACCCCTTCGTTGGTGCTATTTTAGCACTGTCCAAATTGCCCAAAGTGCCCCAGCAGGAATGGAGGCTACCTTCACTAAGCCTTGGAAACCAGCAAGACACCTACCTTCTTTATCCCGGACCAAACCCAGCAGTGCCAGAATTGCCACGAAAAGACATATCTACATTGAAATTGAGCCAATCCCTAGGAGGAGGTTCCCACTGTACGTATAAGACCCTTCCCTTTGTGTTATAGACCAGAACTGAGAAACATCCAGGACCTCTCTGGCAGACTCGATATCAACTCTGGTCTTAGGGGATAAGATACTCTACTTGGGGTAACTGTTCGTTCCTCCAAAACCATAATTTATACGAAGTAGCAAGAAAAACCAACCTCCAAGGTATGACCCAGTGTAGACCGGTACGTAGCCAGTATAATTCAGTATAGGCCGGTACAAACTGGTATTTTGACCTGTACGGAACCAAGTAATTAGCGTACAAGTTTTGTTCCAAACCGGTATGGTACGGTACGTACAACTATGCTTCCAAACCTAACCAGAACTCCCCCAGAGGATTTTATGTTGCATTAATCTAACTCTTTGCAGAGGCCAGCTGGTAGCATGGTTTTTGCATAGCATAATAGGATTTGTCGACTTGCCCGACTTAATCAAAGTCGCTCTTCCAGCTAAAGAAATGTGTGCAGCCTTTCAACCAGTCAGCTTTGTCTGAACCTTTTCTAAGACACATTTGTAGGTTTCCTTGGAGACCCTCTTATGAACATGAGGAACTCCAAAATATTTACCCATCATTGGTTAAGGAAAATACCACATGCAGAGCTAATAATTCGGGCCAAGTTTCTGGGCATATTTGGGGCCATGTAGATCTTGGATTTTTTAAGCTTGCCACTGCCAGAAGCATGACAAAAAGCCATCAAGACCTGCTGCATAACTCCAACTTGCCACACAGTTCCCTCACCAAACAAGTGGAAATCTGTGATTTCCCAGATGTAAGGTCATCTGTAACGAATAAGTGGAAAACACCAGGACCCTTCTTGGACAATTTAATCCCTTTCCACCGACCATCCCGTGCACTTTCCATTCCACAATAGGGGTGTATAGATAACCTGCTCCCCTGCTCCCCTGCTCCCCTGCTCCAACCTGCCAACCCAGCACACGCTGATTGTATGGATGAATGGGTTGGGTTGAGTGGAAAAAACAAGGCAGGTGAGTTAGGTTTTTTTATATTTTGTCAATCCGTCATAACCCAACCCAACCCAACCCAACCCAACCAGAATAAAATACATTATATTTTTTTGTTTCTACATGTAGCAAATATAACCCTATATTTATTAATGTATCATGACCCACAAGCCCTAAACCTAAGAAACCACTCAACCACCAAGCTTGATGAAGACTAAACTTACTATTTGAGAAGACCAAAATATCAGTGGTTTATTCTTTTGTCAGTGTTTTGTGTGTAGATAACAAAGAAAATGTCTTTGTTTGTTTACAACTATTTGTACTCGATTGTTAGGTAAAACCTAGAATTTGTATTTAGAATTACAACGGAGTTGTTTGTTTTTGAAAAACTAATTTTAAAAAGATGACCCCAAAGCTATAGAACTTTTATAAGCCGCTAAACCGTCTAAACTACGGGTTGAAATTGCCAAAAAAATCACCCAACTTGTTGGTTTTGACGATCGGCAAATTAGCGGTAGATTGAAATAAATTTCACCCACCAAAGGTGAGTTTGTTGAAAACTTTTCCTTAACCCAACTCATGCACACCCCTATTTCACAAGACTAAGTAAGATGGAGAGCATAGGCAGTGCATAATCAAACAAAAGTCCAACGAATGCGATCATAAGCTTTCTGGAAATCAATTTTTACAATCATAGCCCCTTTTTTGCTTTTCGTTCTTCTCACTGTGTGAATGATCTCCTGCACCACATTAATATTATCCACAACATGTCTCCCTGTTAGGAAACTCGATTGATTTGGACCCACCAACTTGTCCAGCAAGCGTCTCAACCAATTCACTAGCACTTTGGTAGCAATTCTCATAGTAACATTGCACAAGCAAATCGGACAAAATTTCATCATATCCTCAGGACTAGCAACATTTTGAATTGAAATGATAAGAGTTCTATTCATACCTCTCGGTAGATAACCATTCTTAAAAGCTTGGTCCACCGTTTGAACAGCTGAAGGAACTACCATCTCCTAATACTTCTGAAAAAATATTAGTTGTAAGCCATCTGGCCCGTGGCCTTGAAGGCACCCATACTGAACACAACCCGATTAACCTCTTCACAAACAATGGGGTACACAAGTCTCGTTTTCTCCTCGTTCGAGAGTTTTTGGTTCAACGGAGGGAGCCATCAATCCCTACCATGTACTTCACAAGCAGCTTGTTCAGTGTATAACCATTTGTAGAACTCAATTGCCATTTGATTTAGCTGAAGTTGTTCAGTGCACCACAAGCCTTGGTAATTCTTTAAAGCCATGAACTTATTCCAGCATCTATGAATGAGGGTGGTTGTGTGGAAGAAACACGTATTATGATCTCCAAAAGAAAACCAATTCACCCTAGATTTCTGAAACCAATGGATCTCTTCTTGAAGCAACACCTGATTATACTCATCTACAAGTTGTTTCTCTAAACAATGCAGGAACTTGTTATGCTTCACTTCTAGAACACGTTGGACTCCTGCCAACCTTGCCAAAATCCACCTTTTATTCCGGAATATATTCCCCAACACTTCGAAATTCCACCTTTTTTCTTCCTCAACGAAACACATCCTTTCCTGCAAATTGGAAGCATCTGACCTCCACTGATTCTGAGTAAGAGCTTCAAAGTTTTGATGGGTAAACCAAGTAGCTACCATCCAAAATGGCCTATTCTGTCCCAAACCTTTGGTGGCCACCAAATGGATGAGAAGCGGAAAATGATACAAGTGGGTTCTAGGCAAATGTTGCACCCAAACATCAGAAAAAGAACTATGCCACTGAGCATTTCACATTGCTCTGTCCAATCTCTCCCAGATAATAGCGCCACCCTTCTCCAATTAACCCAAGTAAATTTAGGACCAGTAAATCCTAAATCAATCAACTGATAAGCATCAATAACCTTATTGAAACGAGTGCATCCTTTATGATTGGTACAAACACCGCCTATTTTCTCAGAATCCCAACCTATTTTCAAAACATTTATATTATGACATAACTCATCTCATAATACTATCAATAATCCCATCATATATCCAATCTTTTATCTCATTACTTTATTTCATTTACCTTATAATGTAACTTGTTCTCTATTATTCTACGAATAATTTGATCCTTCCTTAAATAATCTTACAATCAAACACCCCCCAAGTATACAAAACTTATGCTTGCAACAGCACCAATATCTATAGAGATTCAATCTCCTCAAGCAAAGAAAAATGCTCATCAATGCAATTGAGATCATATTGATATTTATTAGCCATGCAAAACCGTCTTGGAGGAGAGTAGTCTGATTCCAGTCCAGGTGGGAAATCATTTATGGATGTCTCCTAGTTAGATACCTCAACGCCTTCGGTTTCCATTTGACTCATCCTTGTATGCCGATTGAAGAGTTGAGATTTCAACTCCGAGCAAGATTTAGATCTTCCTCATTCCAAGCTTTAATAAACTTATCAAGATCACTTAAAGCCGAAACCCGCCAAGACTTTTCTTGCTTTCAAACAAGTTCATCTTGCTTAATAGGGTCGCTGGTAACTTTATTTAAGTCAAAAGCTCCCTTAGTCCCTGATTGACGATGTCTTCCAGTCTTCTTGTAAGATTTGCAGTCTTGATTGGGTTTGATGTTAGCTTTAATTTTAGCCCAGCTGCCACCACTTAAGCGTTCTGTAATGATCCTATCCCACATCAGTTAAATAAGAGATAATTCGAGTATATCTAAACTTCTTGGGCACCCTCCCCTCATAGGCTGGTGTTCAAGGGTGAGTTCTACCTAAGAATTTGTAACATTTGTTTCTATAGTCGAAGTCATGGATGGGGCAACCCATTCGTTGGATTAAGATAACTTGTTAATAGGTGAGTGAAGCCACTAAAAGGAAAGAAATACTATTGGGTTAGTGTCACAGAGTGGGCCGCCGGAACATTGGCTGTACAGCGTAGTGGTATATAACAATCCTATACCACATCGGTTAAATAAGGGATAATTCATGCGTATATAAACTTCTTGGGTATCCTTTCTTTCTAGGCCAGCCCTTCCGCTTTAGAACTAACGGCAAGCACCTCCTCCAGTAAACTAACTTTCTTCATGTACCTGTCAAAAGCTTCATTTTCCACTTCAACGTCCCCTTTTTGTATTCTTTTAACTTCAGAAACCTCCATTCATTTATAACTGCAGCATCATGAAATTGCTTCCTAGAACAGGAAATGCATTCGTATACCATAAACGTTACATGAGAGATCAGAATTAATGGAGTTATACGTATGCACCTTTTCGGTCAGTGGCTTCCTTGAACGAAATGGGCTTTGGAAATTATTGAACTGAGAAAATTTGTTGGAGAGTTGCTGAAGTGAAGTAAATCTATGTGAATTCCTGAAAGAAAGCCCAATAGATACAACTAAACACTGTTTTGACCGGGGGCAAAACCTGAAACTCGCGTTTAAGCACCAAACTCAAATGAAAATGAAATGAACTCGAAACATACAGCTAAGCAGGTTATACATGTCGATGTACTAGGGAATTGAAAAAAGAAATGACAGGAGCAATTAAACAACGACACAGATGGTTGAGACTTGAGACATAATAATAAAAAATAAAAAATAAAAAAAAAAAGAAAAATGTTGGTCATAGAACGTAACGCATATATAGCAACAACATCAACCCATTTGTGTTAATTATTGGGGAAAAAAAATAGAAACCATGGAATCAATACTCCCCAACAAATAATTCAATAATGTGGCAATTCATATTATGGCGCCGTCTTCAATGTCAAATCACTGTGATCTGCTACCAAAAACAAGAGATGCCAACACAGCAGCCCAAACATTGAGCAGCTTAACAGCAGTCGAAATTTCTTTAAACTGTACAGCTCCTAGGACTATATACTGATTTTCAAAGTTTAGGCCCTGTTTGTTTGAGATAAATCTATCTGGATTGCTCTATTCCAATTGAGTCCATAATACAACTGTGTTTGGGTAAGCAAATCCATGATGGGTACAAAAAACCCCTCAACCGATTTTATAACGCATTAGTGAGATAAATCCAATCCCAAGGGGTGATGGGTTTCTTTATCAGGGTGGCATGGATTGGTGGAATCTATGCGATAAAAGACAAAATTCCCCAATTAATTGAAATCTCCAGGCCATATCAGAGACCATTTATTCACCCATTTATTCAGCTGGCTTCACTTCAACGCCAGAGCCAAGGGCATGGCTGGATGTACTACTCCATTGGATCTGTGTTGCATGCATAAGGAGTAGGACAAATCAGTCGATCATCTTTCGTTACATTGTGAGGCGGCTAGTGATTTTTGGATTTTTTTTTTCTTTTTCCAGCTTTTAGAGTTCATTGAACAATATCATGTTGATTATTTTCCTTTATAGGAGTTGGGTAGGCAGATGTCACTGAGAAAAGGTTAAGAAGGAATGGAGGGTGGTACCATATGATTGATGTGGAGCATCAACGTGGAGTAGAATCGTCAAACTTCATTTAGCTATATTTAAAATAACAAAAATATACTCTCACCCCTCCTTAAACTAATGATGCGAGCTTGAAGAGCAACCAGAGTTTATTCAGCAAAAAACGAAAGCAAGCCGCAATGTGAGTCTTCGTGAATAAATTGGCAAACTGCAAGGTGGACGAAACAAATGATAAACGAATAGTACCCAACTAAAGATGGTGATGAACGAAATAGTAATCAACTTTAATATGCTTCGTACGCTCATGAAACCCAGAATTATGGGCGATCTGGATGGCACTTTTATTGTCATAGTATAGAAAGGTAGGAGAAGTAAGGAGACACCCAAGCCAAAGAGAAACCACCGAAGCCAATCAATTTCAGCAGTAGCATGGGTCATAACACGATATTCAGCCTCAACAGTGGAACATGCAACCATAGACTATTTCTTGTTCTTCCAAGAAATAAGAGTCACCGAGAAAAATACAAAAACCAATAGTGGACTTACGATCAGAAACATCACCGGCCAGATTAGCATCCGCATATGCCTGAAGAGTTAATGGAGATGCAAAGAACAATAACAAACTCCAGAATATCGTGTGCTGAATGTAACGGATAATACGGAGCAAAG
This sequence comes from Heliamphora exappendiculata, assembly GCA_034768845.1. Classification (NCBI taxonomy): domain Eukaryota; kingdom Viridiplantae; phylum Streptophyta; class Magnoliopsida; order Ericales; family Sarraceniaceae; genus Heliamphora; species Heliamphora exappendiculata. Next base: position 27,380 of record JAOTRH010446000.1, read on the forward strand.
CTGCCCAGTGAGTAGAGCGAGGAGCAGAGACAAACAGACTGACAATATGACTGGCAGAAGAATAGCCCTTAGGAGAATAAGCCACCTCAATACCAAAAAAATGTCGAAGATGGCCCAAATCTTTAATCTCAAACTCGCGAAAGAGATGTTAGTGGTAGAGTCAGAACCAGTAATGATCATGTTATCCACTTAAAAGAGCAAAACTAAAATACAAGTACATGCTTCTTCATAAGACTGCAGGTCAAAATAAGTATGAATAAAAGTCAAAAAAAAGCACAATAAGGAGAAAAACAAGTATGCAAGAAACCAAGTCTTACAGGCAAAGTATGAGTATGCAAAGGGTACCAACGTTCAGGAGGATCAGAAGCCACAGGAGAAGAGGGAGTAGGGTCGAAGCAAGTGCTTAAAAGTGGAGAAGGAGCAACCAGACTACGAGAGTAAACCAATGGGAAAGATGTAATCTGAGAGGGACGGGATGAGGGGGAGATGATGGACATCAAGGGTAGAATTAAACTCCTTAGAAAGGCACATCAAGAGGAAAATGGTGCAAATGAACCAACTCATATTTGGAGATAGGGGTATACTTGGGAGAAAGATTAAAATAAGAGAGACGCTCTAGAAACACAGCATGACACGAGGCATAAAGACGAATAGGATCGTAACACCGATACCTTTTTTGCTGAAGGTCATACCCTAAGAAGACACACAATGGGAAAGATGTAATCTGAGAGGGACAGGATGAGGGGGAGATGATGGACATCAAGGATAGAATTAAACTCCTTAGAAAGGCACATCAAGAGGAAAAGGGTGCAAATGAACCAACTCATCTTTGGAGATAGGGGTATACTTGAGAGGAAGATTAAAATAAGAGAGACGTTCTAGAAACACAGCATGACACGAGACATAAAGACGAATAGGATCGTAACACCAATACCTTTTTTGCTGAAGGTCATACCCTAAGAAGACACATATGACTAAATGAGCACTGAGTTTACTCCGCTCACATTTGGTAAGAAGAACAAAACAGACGAAGCCAAAGATGCACAGCAAGGAATAATTAGGAGTGTGACTGAATAGCTTCTCATGAGGAGAGATACCAGAAAGGAGAGAAAAAGGCATACAATTAAGAAGACACACTACTACTGTAAGAAGAGCTTCATCCCAAAATATAGCAAGAGCAGATGAGGATAGAAAAAGAGATCGAAAAATGTCAAGAATATGCCAATGTTTTCTTTTAGCTCTACCATTTTGGGCCAGAGTGTCAAAACATGAACACTGATGAATAGTGCCAAAAAAAACTTTAAAAGTCGGTAAATTTAGTCAGAAAGTACTCCCTACCCAAATCCAACCAAAGAATCTTTATAGTGGTAGAAAATTGTGTTTGAATCATAAATTGAACCATAAAGTGAAAGAGACGACAAATACAAAACATCTATAATCATCTATATGAATAATTATATATAAATATGTGCGAAGGGAAGATGACTTTCATTTTATTTGCCTAATTTCACAAAAGAAAGAATTCACTCTTTTATATGGGCTTCCTGATTCTTAGTATTACTAATTAGGAATCAGAAATATTAGTTAAAAAAAAGAGTTACCAGAACCAACTATAATCATCTATAAATGACACATAATAAACTAGGCCTCCCTTGGTGGAAATTGGAGAAGAACCTTACATATCTATATGAATAATAGAGAAAGAAGAGGTAGAAATAGACATGCTTTTATTAAAAGGTAAAACTGACATTTTTGCAAGATTGCAGCCACTACACTCAAAAATATCGCTGACAAACACTTTACCTAATCTCCAAGACAGAACCAAAATTTTTAAACGCTCACTAGATAAATGTCCTAACCGATAATGCCAAATATAAGAAGGGGAAAAATGCTGATCTAAGGTCAACAAAGGAAGCCACTGGAATGTGCAAACTCTCCATAAGATATAGGTCACCAGCTGTATACCCGCTCTCAATCTGCCTTTTGTACTGTTCATGAACAACACAACCAGTGAAAGAAAAAAAGATGTCAAAACTAGAATTAGAAAGCTGACTAACATACAATAAACTAACGAACAAATGTAATATATAAAAAAACATTAGGAATAGATAAAGAGGATGAGGTAGAGAGAACAATTGAGCCAATAAAATAATATTCATACGTGAACCATTTGCAATGTGAACAGTGATAAGAGAAGAAGAGGAAACACAGTTGCTAAGACTTAACAAATTGATGTCATATGATAGGAAGAATCAGAGTCGAAGATCCAAGTCAATGGTGGAATACTTGATAAGTAAGAACTATGCAAACTTGAATGAGAGGTAGACATAAAAGCATGTAACCGAGTCCCAGAAGAGGCAAGCATAGCTTGAAGCTGATGAAACTGGTTTATCAACGACTGGGAGGATAGAGATGTGGTGCCCTTGGATGCATGTGCAACAACAGCAGCAGGAGGGCAATAGGACATTACAGGGGTATAAGAGGATGGGTGAGAGGAAGAATGGCACTTATGTGCAAGCTTAGGGCAGACAACTAAGAAGAACATATATGGATACGATGTGAATACGGCGATACAACAATATTAAAAAAAATAAGATACAGGTACGGCTAGAATACGTTTGTAAAAAATATACTTTTTGTAATTTGTAGTATTATATTATTTATAAAATCAAATCAAAAGTAAGATTTAATTTATTTTGTTGTTATTTGAAGCATTCAATAAAAATCTAAGTCAAGAATAACTAAATAAATAATAAATAAAAAGAATTCTTATTAAGTATAGAAAAAAATATCTAGATGATAGTACATTCATAATTATAAAACTAAAACATTAACTAATAAAAAATATGTTTTCAAAAAATAAAAATAATTTTTGGAACGTATCTAAAAAGTACTACATCCGTATCCAAAATGTATCTCGTGTGTATCGTTCCATATCCTATGCATATCCAAAACGTATCCGAAATTGAAAAAATAAAATTTTATTTTTGAATACTTTTCACGTATCCGATTTGTATCCCTACATATCGGGTGCGTATCAGTATCAACTACTTGTACGGAACCATTTTCGGAATATCTGTTTTTCATAGGCTGGCAGTCTTCCAATTACCCATTTGGTGGCAAAAACTGCACTCATCGACAACAAATCGTGATTTTGACTTTCCCGTGACCTTAATCAAATGAGGGAAGGGAGTAGACAGTAGTAAAGGACGAGAAGTAACACACATTGACGAAGAAGGGGTGACAAATACTAACTAAGAGGAAATAGCCATCTAAGCAACCTTGACCCGTGTCTCTTCTGCAGTAAGTTCACAAATAGTCCCATCAACAGAATGCAACGGAAAACAATGAAGAATAGCGCCAGGAAGTGGCTGAAACTGATCACAAAGGGTCATGAGATACTGTAGCAGGCTCGGTTTTTCTCGATACTGAAGATAACTATTAACTAGTTGCAAGTCAGAAGGTTTCATAAGTGTCAATTGATCCCAGTAAGTTGTCATCTCATTATAAAATTCTTGAATCGATTTTTCATTTTGCTTGACGCTTCGAATGGCCATATTCAACTCATATTATTTGGAAAAATTAGAAGTGAGATACATATTTTAAAAATAACTCCACACTTGCTTGAGAGTCGTATATTTTGATAAATTCATGCCGATACTTGACTCCACAGAGTAGTGAACTAGGTCACCTATGCACTCTCCATATCCCAAATGGCAATAGATGCATCATACCCTTCGACCATTGGATCTGTAGATCGAACTGTTAAGTCTATTACATAACCCTATCACTCTTTTCGAAGAAGAAAATTTTTCGTAACGTTGAACCAATACAAATAGTTAGATCCACTAAATTGGATGCTAATAGTTTGCAATTTATCCTCAGACATGTCGGAATTAGAAGTTAAGAGGTAAAGCGAACGAGATCCTAGCCAAGGGTCGGCGACGAAGGAGAGGACTGCGACATTGTTCGTCGAAGTGTGGTTGAGGATACGGTTTCGACACTTTTCATCGCTGGAAGAAAGAGAGGACTACTCGGGCTTTGGCGCTGATACTCGCCGGAGGGAAGAAAAGATCGTTGACCGGCAGCGACTACTGCTGTTAGGGTTTTAATGGCTCCGATGCCATGTAAGCAAAGGTAAAAAAACAAATGTTTTAGTCCCCTAATTTGTAAGTTACTTAGAAAAAATAATCTCTAATCTAAAATTTAAATTTGAAAATCAATCGTTTTTATTTCTCATAAAAATGACTATTAGTTCACCAGAACGTGAAGCAAAAA
>JAOTRH010446011.1:0-31652 GCA_034768845.1 Heliamphora exappendiculata
ACTCTTCCTCTTCTCTGACCCTTTCATTTATGGAAGGCTTTCCCTGGAAATCAATGGCCACTCATGGCTGTTGGTTTCCAGATTTCAATTGTAATAGAATGGCCAATTCAATTGTAATTGAATCTGCTATTGAAATCTGGATTTCAATAGCCAATGAAATTCACAGATTCCAACAATCGATGAAAGATTGAAAAACTGAGTAGATTTTGGTACCCTACCCTTCAGCTAATAATCGAGAAGAAGGCGTAGTCACGGCGGGTTATAGAACGCATTTGCCACTTGACGGGTCTCATGTGGCCCAGTCGGTAGTAGCCATGCATGGGTCTATAAGCTCGCCAAGCGTCGGTTCCTATGATTTAAACCACGAGTTGGTTGAAATATGAGAAAATGTGGATAATGTATGCATGTGTGTGTGAGTTGTAGAAAACTGCGAATTTTTAAAGAAATGAAATTAAATGGGTTTTCATGGTAACCTGTTGGGGTTGAATGTCAGATGTGTATGCTTGACTTGTGAACATTGAAAACTTGAAACGGGGTATTGGAATTGAAGTAAATGAAAAATAATAGAGATGTGAAGAACTTTGAATGTAGCTTTGTTTAAGAAAATTTGGTTATGTGAATGGAAATTTTGTTGTGTGCCCTAGATCATTATACATAGCTGTGTGCGTATAAACGTTGAGAAATCATGCTTTGTGCCTTTTAATGATTCCATAGATGTATCGTAACAATTGGTGGATACGTGGGTCACAATTACTGCTCAGTGAAGTCCAAAAACTTACGCAAGAGAAGTGCTTCGCTCCTTCGGGTTAATACCCGTAAATAAAATGTTTGCTCCATTAGGAGGCGTTTGTTATTGTAATAATGTATAGAACTTGTCATTACCTAACAGGTTATTAGATGTCTCGGACCTAGGCTAATAGGTAAGTGTCTATAGTTGTTACCTTTGTCCCCTGGGCGACAGAGTCGGTGCATAGGAATCATTGACGGTTGTGAAAAACGGGTTGGAAAACAATGTGCTATTTATGTTTATTCAACTGTTGGATATTATTGGATTATATGAAAACTTTTGGCTTTGAGAATGGAAAATCGTTTTGAGACTCATGTAGTCGAATTGTTTATATAATCCTTGATTGCACGTTATGTTTTTAATTCATGATAGTCTACTTTTATTGGGCTTCGGCTTACGTTGTTGGATTCAAAATATTTCAGGTGAAAAAATATCATATAGCTTGATCTTGAGGAGCCTCGGAGGTAGACGGAAGACAAAACCATTAGTTTTGTTGTATGGTTGTTCAAACTGTTTTTGTTATTAGTTCGTGTAATATTCGTACCATGTATAGTACTTAAAGGAACAAGTTTTGTAAGCTATGAGGCCTTAATTTTGATGTTTACATGGTCGTATGACGAGAAGAGAGACCATGAGTTGGTTGTTGTTTTTCGAGTTTACATGTTGTAACAAACGATTTTCGGGTACATTTATGTTTTATGTCAAATCGTGTATCTCGAGGAGAGTTTGGAACCCTATTTTAGCATGTTTTATATTGTTTGGTTGTTGCCTTAAATGATTTTAAAATTGTTGAAAAATAGTTAAGTGTTGAGTTTCAGAAGTTAGCTTTTTGAAAAATAGTCCAGAACCAAACCACTTGATAGACCGATTGATCAGTCTATCAAGCGGTGAAATCACATTCCCAGTTGTTTTGTGCAAGCGAAGACCGATCGATCAGTCCTTAGACCGATCGAGCGATCTAAGCAACCATTGAAAAATTTTGTTATTTTATTTTAAATCTTGACTCTTGAGGACGTTGACCTACCCATTTGGTGTTCTCTTTTTGTATAAAATAAACTCTCGAAAGCGTGCTATTCAAAGGTTTTAAGTTTACTTTCATCTTCATTCTTAGACTCGTTTGGTTTCGGGTGGTTTTAATGAATTTAACTATCTCAAAAAAGATATTTCTTGAATAGTTCACGTGGCTCGAGTTTTGAGACGTGACATAATCTCTCGTGCATGGTAGAGGCTTTTGAAGAGACTTATTAACAAGCTAGGGTTGGGGGTAGCTGGCTAACAATAAAGGTTTAAATTTTCAGATTTATAGCATAGAAAAGAGGTCATGTTTTTATAAATACACTATCTTGCTAAAAAAATGCTTAAAATAAGCTTAATATAGAAAAATAGTCACTTTTTTCTTTTGAATTGTAAAAGAATAATTAAAATATAGTTGGCACATATATTTATAATTCTAAAAGTACTATTATAATATTTGGATACATACACATAAAAGACATAAGTCAAAATAAGTCTTTTTGCAAGAATATCTAAAATAGGCTTTTTAATTGAAAACTAGTATACATAATTTTTATTAACTAAACTGGGCTATATAAATATATTATTTTAAATCAAATTAGATTTATAAAATATTAGTTTTGACAATTAAAATATATATGTAAGGCCTTGTTGGGCTAAAAAGATTGATTTGGTTAGCAATAATGCTTTTTTAATGGGTTAAGGCCCTAATCTTCAAGAACTGGGCTTTGTGGATTAAAATAAGCTTAAAAAATGAATTAGCTAACCCATCTTGGATCTCAGGCTAAATGGTATTATCTCAAGATCTATGAAAAAAGATCCGCTGAAAGACTAAGCGCATTGAACGCGTAAGAATAAATTATTTTTTATTTTTTATTTTTATTGGACAATCACATAAACATGGATATTGTTGTTATTATATTAACTTTTCGTTATTATTATTATTATCATTATTATTATTTTTTATTTTTTATTTTTAGTTTTTAAAAGAAGTCTGTTTTGTTACCGTCTTAATCCTTAATTTCTCTTATATTTATATGTTAATAAATTTATCTATCAATAATTTTTGAATGAATTCTATTCGTTTAAACTATTTTTCTTATATATTTTTTAGATTACGCATTGGTTGCTCTTTTTATGTAAAATAAATTATCATTTTGCTCGTTACTTTTTAAAAAATTATTATTTTTTATTCATACAGTAAGATTTTGTGTCCTTAAAAGAATATTAAAAGTTTAGCAATGAAACTGACTTGCATTTTTAAGAATTTGATATGTATTAGAGATTTATGAAAATACAGTTATTTCTTAAAGTTTGATTAGATGACATCAGTATTTTTTATCATTTTAAAGTTACAATCTTACCCTTACAATTTAAATTAGATTGTAGTTACCCCTTGCTATTGATTAAATATTGATGGAGTCAGTAAAATTTTATTTATATTATGCATAAATTCTCAAAATATAATTATATTGCATTTATTGAATGAAAAATTAAGATTTAATTCTAATCACTTGAGTTTATAACTAAAAATGAATAATATTGGAATTTTAAAATATTCTTAGTTGATGTAAATAAAATTTTATTGGCTATATTAATCACCAATTAATAGCACTAAATTAATCATAATCTATTTTAAATTTCAGGGATTGAATGATAATTTTTAAAAGAACAAAGATATAATATTATTTAATCAAAGATCAGAAATTAAGATTTAATTCTAATCACTTGAGTTTATAACTAAAAATGAATAATATTGGAATTTTAAAATATTCTTAGTTGATGTCAATAAAATTTTATTAACTATATTAATCTCCAATTAATAGCACAAAAGTAATCATAATCTATTTTAACATCTTTTTTGATAGATTACTCAATGAGAAGTTCTTAATTTTCTTTTTAATAAGAAAGAAAGTCGAGCATCATAGATAAATTCATAATATGACACTTGCAATACGCTCTGTTATGATAAGATCAAAATCACATAAGCCGGCATCAACGTTGTACCCGCTCCAAACCATGTGAAAGTCCGATGTAAGCATCCTCCCATAGTTTCAACGTTAATAGGAATGTGATACCTGATTCCTCATTTTAAGTGAAATCAATTTTCTATACTAAAAGAAAATTTGATTCTCACTTCCCTAATAGTTTGAAATTGTTGTCCAACATAGTGAGGGGAAAAAAAAACAAGTGGAGTTAAATTTATGATCTAAACTATTTATATTATACATCTCGTTGAGTAAGTTATTCATACAAAAAGAAAAAATTTGATTCATTGAACATAGTTGGTTACATGATTCGATCACATTTGGTTAACTGCTTATCCTAAAAAATTGTACTAGTTAATAGTTATTCATTTTTCTAAAATCAAATCTGATCACATCATATGGCTAAAGATGTTCAATGAATCTAATTTTTTGAATACATAATTTTTTTGGCGTGATCTACAAAATAAACGGTTCATATCATAAATATATTTATATATATATATATATATATATATAAAATTTTAATATCAATTTCAAACACAATCCGTTCTGGTCGCAAGAGCCACAAAACCTCACTTGATGAAATTGGCCTTAAATAATGAGGAAATGAATTTGTTAAAAAGCCAAGCATGAAGAAAAAGGGAAGGAACTTCCAAGTTTTCCATCCAGAAAACAAAGAGCCTAAAAAGTTTGATAAGGCGCGGTTGAATTCAAAAGCTCATATTTTTTGAATTCCTATGTTTCCCTAACAAATAAGTTTTGCCTCACTTCAATTTCCAGAAAAGTATAAAAAAAAAGATAATCAACTTTGTCAGAACATCTCGTACTCGAACATTATGCTAACAACAAATTCCCATGAAAGAAAAATGGAAAAAAGAATGCAAAAGTACTAACAATATCAGTTTACACATGAGGAAAATGAAGAGAACTAAAAATTTCCATGCAGTTGGATAAGGAGAATTGACAATTTAACCCAACATAACTTAACCAAGCATATGAACTTAAGAAGACAATGAATTAAATAGCCAAATCATTAAATAATTAATGCTAAATAGCATAAAGCATCACTATTATCTAAGCCTCCGCTGAGTAGGGATGGAAATTTGAACTGAAATTTCGGTTCCCCGCTCCCCTCCCTCTTGACCATATTGGATGGGCAAGCACGGAGGTTAACAAGGGTAGGGGTCAGTTTCGAAACATAAACAATCCTTATCAGGGCTGCAATCAGGTTGGAATCAGGACATCTCTCTTGATCCCCTCTCCATATATAAATTTTCAATCTACCCTAATAATATCGTATTTATCACACTAATATCCTTCGTACATAAAGGAATTGGAGTTTCGAAAATGTTGTGCCATTCTCACTCTCTCTATGTCATCATCTCTCCTCAACAATGGGCAGAATGAACAATGAACAACATTGTCATCATTGCTAGAATACACCAACACTCGCGCCACCAAGAAGATCACTGCCCAACACCAAATGATGCCTCTGAAGAGCTTCATCCCAAATGGCTTCTCCAAATTAAGGTAGTACACATACATGTACACATTAACATAAGTGTGTGCTTGTGTGTATATGTGTGTGCCCTTAAGGTTTTTCATCAATGAATTGTTGGCTTAAAAAAGGTTTCAACAACTAATTTTGATGATAAAAAACCAAGATGATTAACTGTGCAAGATAATAATATTTTAGGAATTCATTACAAGCACAAGGACCACAAGCCACATCGCATTCAAATCAAAACCATTGTGATTAGAAGACCATGGAGCAAAGAACTTGAAGACTAAGTTTTAAGTCATTCATTTGTAATTCAATATGGGATTAATGTAAGTTCACTATCTTTGAATATATCTCTTGAAGCTTATAGGAACTCATAATTGATCTAAACAAACTCATAACAAATGTTTTTAAGAAAACTAAAGTCTTGAACATTATTCTTGAAAAGATAAACACATTGAGAAATATTTTAGAATGACTTGAAGAAATCCAATAATCCAAATTAATATTTTTCTCAATCAAATTAACATGATAAAGCATTCAAAATAGGTTGCTAAAAAGACAAAACTGAACCAAAACAGGTTCAGTCGACTGAATCATATGATCAGTCGACTGAAGCGCCTTTAAACTGGTTCAGTCGACTGGATTTGAGGTCCCAATCGACTGGAAACCTTCTATTTTATCGAAAACTGTTATGTTTAAACACATCAGTTGACTGAAGTGGTATGTCAGTTGACTGGAAACTTTTTATTTTTGAAAAATTATTTTGTTTGAACACCTCAATCGATTGGACTACCATATTAGTCGACTAGAAGGTTCTGAAATTTGAATTTGACTGCATAACGGCTAATTTGACGGAGGCAATTAAAATATCTTTTTAACGTCAACGGCTAGCTCGTATTTTGGGCTATAAAAGGAACCCTTTTTCAAAACTTAAGGGCACCAAGAAAAATCTCTAATATCATACTCTCTTACTACTCACTCTTGTGCATTCAAATCTCACACTCTTGTTCATATTTGAGAGAAACACTTAGAAAAATTTCTTAAGCTTCATTTGACATATTTCTTGAGAGTAAATTTGTTTGCTATAGTGTTGTACGTACTTGCTCATTGAAGAAACTCACTCTTGTATACATTCTTCATCAAATTATTGTTAAGGCTTGATCATAGCCTTGTTCGAGTGAGGGAATATCACTTGGGTTTAAGAGCTCATACGCTCTTGGTGTAAAGGCTTTTTCGCCTTGTGAAGGAAAGAGACATCTCCGCCTATAAAGAGTGACTAGTGAAAATCCTTAAGCGTGTTGTTAGAGGCAATGACGTAGGTCGTGCGCCGAACCTTGTAAAAATCTTAATTTTATTTTCTCTAACCTTCAAACTCTTTATATTTACTTTTGTTTGAATATTTGCTTATAAGGTCAAGAGAATATATATATTGCATGTTTTAAATTGAATATCTTAATAGAAATTTTTAAATATTCAATTCACCCCTTCTTGGGATTACATTACACTCACAATTAGTATCAAACCTTAGGTCACATTTTTACCTAACAAGTTTTTGTGAAAAGATCTATGGCAAGTATAGGTGTATTCCTTTTTGGAGAGGGTCAATTCTCAATAAGACCTCCTATCTTTCGTGGTGTTAATTACACCTTTTGAAAATAAAATATGAGAATTTTCATTCAAACAATATATTGGAGAGCTTGAAAAGTGATTGTCCAAAGTGATTGCATTCTTACTAAAACCGTTAAAGGAAAAGAAGTTGCAAAACTAGATGAAGAAATAAATGAGAATGATATGAAATTACTTCAAATAAATTCTAGTACTATGAATGCTTTATATTGTGATCTTGATACTAATTAATACAATCGTATCATGACATGTAAGAATGCTAAACAAATATGAAAAAAATTAAAAATTACATATGACGAAACACAAGATGCTAAAGATTCTAGAATTGATAAATTAATTAGTGAATATGAAGGATTTAAAATGAGTGATGATGAAGCCATTTCTAGCATTTATACTCGCTTTACTCATATCATCAATGCTCTTGGAAAAACTTATCAATCTTATGAATTGTTAAGGAAAGTACTCAAAATCTTACCACCCGTTTGGAAAGCTAAGGCGACGGCTATTTCGAAAGCAAGAAATCTAAGAATAATGACATTGGATGAACTCATTGGATCTCTCTTAACATATGAACTCAAGATTAAAGATAGAGTCAATGAGCAAAACAAAGTGACGAAATCTATTGCTCTAAAAGCTTCAAAAGAAAGTTCTAGCGATGATGAAAATGAAGAAATTGATGATGATAATATGGCTCTCATTACTATAAGACTTGGAAAGTTTTTCAAGAGAGATAAATGATTTGCAAGAAAATTATGTGGCACAAGATTTGATAAAGGTGATTCAACCAAGAGAGATTACAAGAAAGATCCTCTTACTTGCTACAATGACAAGAAAGTGGGACACAACAAGCCAGAATGTCTTCTACTTAAAAAGGATCTAAAGAAGAAAAAGAAGGCCATGCAAGCTACGACTTGCGATAACATGGATTCAAACAAGTCTGGCGACAGCTCTAGCGATGAAGAAGTTGTAAAAAAATTTTTGATGGCTAATATGGATGAAGAGGTAAATTCTCACCCTAATTCTAATCTACTTGACTCTAGCTTTTGTAATGAATCTTGCTCTTGTGAACCTATGCCATCTTATGAGGAACTTAAAAATGAATTATATAACTTACATAAGAAATTCTTAAAATTGGGAAAGAAAAATATAAATTTGAAAAAAGAAAATGAGAAACTCTCTAAGAAAATTAAAAATCAATCCAAAATGTTGAACGAATTAAAGGAGTACTTTTCAAATAATTAAAAAGATCATGATTTGCAAATTGAGTCATTAGAAATAGAAAAACTTATTTATAAAGTCAAATTTGATAAAGTGACAAAAATTTCCGAAAATGAGATCTCTAAATTAGAAAAAGAAAATGAATTTTTGAGAAAAGAACTTAAGACCTTGAAAGAAAAGGCTCTTAAAAATGATATTTCTTGTGATTTGAAAAAGAAAGTCGATGATTACTCCAAAATTATTTACAAGTTTACAAATGGTAAAGAAAATTTTAAAAAACTTCTGGGAGATCGAAGAATGCCCTTAAATAAAGAAGGTATTAGCTATAATAGAGAAATAAGTAACAAAAAAAACTCGAAAAGTTATTTTGTGAAAGAATCCAAAGATTTTCAAGTCTCATCTTCAACAAATATTTATGAACACACAACTTGTTTCCTATGTAATAAAATATGGCATATCAAATTTGATTGCCCATTGAAAAGAAAGAATGGTATTACAAAATTGGTGTGAAAAATTAAAGACACTAATTCTAAAGGTCCCAAAAAACTTTGAGTACCAAAAAAAATCACCTAATTTGTTTTGTAGGTATGCTTGAAGTCCACCGCCTTTAAAGAAAAATGGTATATGGATAATGGATGTTCAAGGCACGTGACGAGAGACAAAACAAAATTTTTGAGCTTAAGACCTAGAGACGGAAGCTATGTAACCTTTGGAGATAATGGTAAAGGTAAAATCATCGGTAAAAGAAAAGTTGGTAAAGAATCTTCTCTTCATATTGATAATGTCTTACTTGTTAATGGTCTAAAGTATAACCTCCTAAGTATAAATCAATTATGTGATAAAGGATATAGTGTAGCATTCAAGTATGATACTTGTATAGTTGAAGATAAGAATGATCATAAAATCTTATTTGTTGCAAATCGATTTGAAAATGTGTATACCATAAATTTTGAAAAGCCAGATTCTCAAAATGTAAAATATTTTTCGGCACAAAATAAAACAAGTTGGTTATGGCATAGGAGGCTAGGTCATGCTAGTATTGATCTCCTATTTAAACTTGTCAAGAAAGATTTTGTGAAAGGTTTGCCCAAAACCAAATTCATTAAAGACAAAGTTTGTGATGCTTGCCAATTTGGTAAGCAAGCCAAAATGAGTTTCAAAAAGAAATTAGAAAATTCTACAAATAGGCCACTACAATTACTTCATCTTGATTTATTTGGTCCTATGAATGTTCAAAATCTTAGTGGAAAAGTATACAATTTTGTCATAGTTGATGATTTTTCAAGGTATACTTAGGTTTTATTTCTTGCATCAAAAGATGAAGTACATTTTGTATTTACCAAACTTTATAGAAAGTTTCAAAATGAAAAGGGCTATTCAATCTTACACATCCGTAGTGATAGAGGAGAAGAATTTAAAAATAAAGAGGTTGAGAATTTTTGTGATCAAAATGGTATTTTTCATAATTTTTCGGCTCCTCGAACTCCTCAACAAAATGGGATTGTAAAGAGAAAAAATCGTTCATTACAAGATATGGCTCGAACTATGTTAAATGAGCACAAGTTGCCTAAGTATTTTTTGGCTGAAGCAGTTAATACCGCTTACTATGTAATGAATCAAGTTTATATAAGATCTCATCTTAACAAAACTCCTTATGAAGTATGGAATGGAAGAAAGCCCAACACTTCTTATTTTTATGTTTTCGGTTGCAAATGTTTTGTATTGAATGAAAAAGATGATTTAAGAAAATTTGATTTCAAATCGGATGAAGATATTTTTCTTGGTTATGCAATTAATAGCAAAGCTTATAGAGTTTATAACAAAAGAACATATCTCTAGTTGAATCTATTTATGTTAGATTTGATGAAACTAATCATTTCTCTTCCAAGCTTTTTAATGATGATAATGTAGAAATCAACAAAGGTTTTGAGGATTTGCAAATCAAAGAATGATAAGAGAAAAAGTATCGAAGTCCAAATTGATAATCAAAATTAAGAAGAACATGAAGTGTTGCCAAAAGAATGGAAGATTGTAAAAGATCACCCCTTAGATCAAATTATTGGTGAGCCATCACAAGAGGTAACTACTCGATCTTCTTACAAAAATATTAGTAATCATTCTGCATTTTTATCTCAAGAAGAACCTAAGAATATAAATGATGCACTAAAAGATGATTCATGGATAATGGCTATGCAAGAAGAACTTAATCAATTTGAAATAAATGAAGTATGGAATTTAGTTCATAAATCTAGGAATCATACCACAATTGGAACCAAATAGATTTATATAAATAAAAAGGATAAAAATGGCATTGTTGTCCGTAACAAGGTTATGCTAGTTGCACAAGGTTATAATTAAGAAGAATGAATAGATTTTGATGAGACCTATGCACTCGTAGCTAGGATAGAAGCTATACGCATGTTACTTGCATATGCATCACATAAGAATTTCAAACTATATCAAATGGATGTAAAAAGTGCATTTTTGAATGGCTTTATTAATGAAGAAGTTTATGTTGAACAACCACCTGATTTTAAAAACTATCATTATCCCAATCATGTTTTCAAATTATCCAAAGCATTGTATGGTTTAAAGCAAGCTCCTAGAGCTTGGTATGAAAAATTAAGCAATTTTCTACTAGAAAATGGCTTTATAAAAGGCAAAATTGACACAACACTTTTCACCCTTCATACTAGCGATCTATAAAAATTAAAGGCCTCAAGCTAGTCTCGTGGGACAAGCATTGATTGAAAATTTTATTTTTTAACGATATTATTTAATTTTAAAATTTCAGTTGAAATTTTGTATTTTATTATTGTTTTATTTAAAATGTTACTGTGCATGCTTTCTTAATTTGACAAAATTAGGCCTATTCTATTTTATTTGTAGACCTTATAAATTATATTTTTTGGTAGTTTGTCAATTTTTTAAAGATTTATATATAATAGTATGTATTATAAAAGGTCTTATAAACCTCACAAAAAATAATATTTTTTTGAAACTTTTTAATATAATTTATTTTTTAAATTGATATAGAGAATAGTATATTTCATAAAGGATCTTACAAATTTAAAGACATTGCCAACATTGGAGACCCTAAGCGATCGTCTGATTAACCTAACATACGAGTCACCCTAAGGGGTAAAGATGAAATTAAAATAGATTAAAAAATACGAAAAATTAGTCTTAAATTCTTAAAGTAAAGTCAATTTTATTTTTTATCCACCATACAAAAATTTAACGCACAAAGTCTAGTTGGACCTTACAACAAATAAATTTATTTGCGCATTTTTAAAATATCTATAAATCACACAAATAAATTTATCTGTATAAAGAACACTGTACATTTTCAAAACACGTATAAAATAGATAGATAAATTTATCTGTCTTGCATAAATAAGTATACCGTACCTTTTTAAAACATGTATAAAAAATACAGATAAATTTATCTGTCTTTTATTGAAAGCACACATAAAGAATACAGATAAATTTATATGTGTTATTTCAAAACATGTATAAAGAACACAGATAAATTCATCTATTTTTTATTGAAAGCACATATAAAAAACTCAAATAAGTTTATTTGTCTTATTGAAAGCATGTATAAAGAATACAGATAAATATATTTGTGTCTTTTCAAAACATGTATAAAGAACACACAGATAAATTTATCCGTGTTGCATTATCTGTGTTGATATGCAAACAGATAAATTTATCTATTTACATATTAAACAGATAAATATCAAATAGATAATTTTATCTGTTTGTAGGATATTTTTGAGAAAAATTATAAAAATGGATCTTAGACGACAGATAAATTTACCTGTTTGTATTAAATTTATCTATATTGTAAACGATTAGATCTCGCACGTTAAAAATTTAATTAATAAACCTTGCGCGTTAAAATTTATTTTTTTAAACTTTTAATTAAAAGTCCCTAAAAAACATGGGTATTTATCAATTAAATTTCTATCTCCCAAGATAAATAATTATATTTTTGAATTGAAAAATTGAGACTAATTATTCAAAGAATAAGGGACTGTTAATCGTTTATAGTATTTGATGAGAAATGAGTCACTCTGTGGAGCTAAGAACAGAGCCCGTTGAATTAGTTTAAACAGTAGATATTCGGAATCCACTTGTAGACTGATGAATTTAGATGATGACTTGAATTAAATATCTCTTCTTCTAAAAACACTCGTCTAAAAGCTAACTTCTATGTAATCTTTTGTCTATGTGAGGTTAAATCTTATTGCTTAAAATGCCAGAGTTCAAACATCACACTTTGTAAATGTAAGTAAATGTTCTTTTCTCTCCAGCAATCTACTAGTTAAATGGAATTACCTATCATATGACAGTAAAAGACATCAAGGCAGTCAACAAATTCTGTATAGCACAATTCGGCTCCACAAGTCATGGAAAAAAGACACAAAACGCTAATACCATAATATATATATATATATATATATATATATAAACATTCCTGGAAACTTCATAAAAGCTATCCAAGATTGGAATTGAAATGAAGGTATAATCATCAAAAAACCAGGATATGGAACTTGATGAAATTGTATTAGATGGCTAGAAAAAACTGAATTGAGAACCTTTGATGATAAAAACAGTCAGACACTTGTAATGTCGCTTGTTTGCTCCCAAAAGGGCAATGTTAACTTACAATCTCAAAGGGGACTGCCATTGTATCATAGGTATTCCTTGAAACAAGATAACTAGTAAGGAAATAGATTGACTGCTGTTGGATTTGCAACAACACTTTTTGTTGTTGGGAACTCCAACAGCAGACACGCTTAACCCAACTAAGAACTAATCAACTTCATCGCTTCCATAGTGTTGGCATATGGACAGTAGTCCAGTGCTTGTCATATTTGCTTTGGGTTCAACCTCCAGTTTGTCTTCCGGTTTTGCTAGTCTGTTATTGTTTGGAGCTAAATGTGGTCTCCTAACAACAGACACTCTGACCGTCGAAGACTTGAAAATGAATTTATTATCCTCCGGTGACAAAGAAACCCCTTGATTTTCTGTCAATAACCACGGAAACACAAGAATGAATCAGTGATGTCATAGAAAATAATTTGTTCAGCAAATTACCAGAATCTCAATTCAACGGTTATAGTTTCAAAGAACAGACGCATTTAGGGCCAAATGATAGGGAGCTCCACTTCATGAGTACATATATCATTTCACATCCCAGGCATACAAATTTACAATTCAATATTTGTTTCAACAAATGCACGACATCTCTGGCACTTTTTAAGGTTTAAAGAAATTAAATTCATTTGTTTTCCAGGAGAGAGAAATTCTATGTTTAAGAGTTAAGGAAAATGCACGACATCTCGGGCGCGCGAACACACATAAGGGGATTGGGGATGTGGTTTTAATTTTATTATCCCTAAAAGTTCTATGAATAAGATAATAAACAAGCACATAGAACTTTGCAAACATTAAAATACAGAATCAGATAATTTTTCAGACAAACTTGATCAACCTTCATTCTTGGAGCTGTTACTTGTTTTCACCAGAGAATTTGTCAGTTTACTATCATGTTCTTCATAAACCTTTCTCCTCTGCACAAAAAACATAACAACCTTAGTAAGGAATGCATAAAATCAATATATTTTTACTACAAGGAAAAGACTAGTGTACACACACCCCTTAAAAGAGTGCATATGCTATGCATCTCATACCTAACCACAAAATTTCATGACAAAATGAAAATGGTTCAGAACAAAAAAACCCATTAAAAATCGTAACAAAAACCACCACAAAATTCATAGCCATGGGACACAAGGATTCCTCACAAAACACCAAAAACTCATCTAAAATTAAGACCCACCCAAATTCTTGTGGTACACTTGCCAGAACCAACATAATTTGTAACAAAAACCCAAAACAAAACCAAAGAAAAAATAGTAACTAAAACTCATTCATTCGTAAGTTTTTTGGTAAACACCAGTGTGTACCATAGATTCAGCATTACAAACACCAATACTGATTTGTCTGGAGTGAACCATAGCATCATCACTATTATAATTAGGGTATAAACCCCATAACCAAAATCATTTGTAACAAAAGCCACAAAAAATAGTAACTAAAATCGCATTCATAAATAACTTTTATGGTACACACCAATGCGTACCATAGCATCAGCCTTATTACAAACGCCAATATTGATTTGTCTACAATGTACCATAGCATCATCCTTATTATAAACAACAATATTGATTTGTTCATTGCGTGTACTTTAAATTGGAGCCCATTAGTTGAAAGCATGAAAAGAAATGTTGGGCTGTGGAAGGTAGAAGCAAAAGAAAGAGTGGCGATCTAGATTTTTTAAGTTTGGAGTTTGCATGATGCATCCATTTAAATACCGCATTGTCATGTTCCTTTCAACCTAATCGCTCAAGTGATAGGAAACATAAGATTACAGAAAAGTGGAAATTCAAATTTCTAACTAATCTACACGTGGGAAGTCTTAAGTTTCAAAGATTTCTTGCTTTCTCACCCTCTTTTCCCTCCTTTTCTGAGAAAGAGGAACAGAGTTCAGACCAAAAGTCAACCTTATAGTAGAGACTGATTTTTGAGGAATAGAAGAGAAGAAACAAAAAAATCACCTGGAATAAAACCCCAAGGTATTATTTACAATGTATCAAAAAAATTCAAGCATGTATTGCAAAAGCATATACGAGTCAGAATTGGTTACTTGAAATATTAAGTTATTCTTTAGAATAAGTATTAAAACAACATTTATAAAAGAATATTGATCACAGTTATCATGCATCCCGTTAGGTGATGATGTTATGTCCCTAAAAAAGTTGAATAAGACAAATTCAACAATTTTACAATAATACTTTTATGTATGCCCCCATCTAATCATTTTTGGCTATATTTTAGACTGAAATTGAATATTACAGTCACAATTCAAATCTCAAATTGACAACAATGAAAAATACTATTCTTCCATATCACTTTATCACTTCTCCATCATCAATCCTATACATAAACCACATGAGAATTTTTATCTCATTTATTCAGGACCTCGCCACCATTGTCATGATAGATACCCAATCATATAGTTATACATATAAATAATAAAAATACATCATACAATCTAGTTGATAGTGAAGACAACATACTTTTAAATCAGTGCTTGATGTTTCACCAATTTGAGTTGAAGCCTCAGGGAAATCTTCATCCTCGTCGAAAACATAATCGTCAATCCTGCGAATGACCTCTCTTGGTTGCTGCAAGAGAATTTCAACACCGAACAAATCTCACAAATACAAACAAATAAGGGAAGCAATGAAACAAAGTAGTAGTAGTTTGATAACAATATGCTAACTCCAAATAATGATTTTATGAGCGCTTCGTCTGCTTCTTCCAACTTGTTTTCCTGTCAGCAAAAAAATTTCATGCATAATCAGAACTCTATTAATACGCAGACATTTGTAACTTATAAGCACACCAGCATATGTACGTCGGGCATGCACATTGATGGTGATAAAATAGCATCCAAAAGCTCAGATTTTTTGAGCTCCTGTGTTTCAAAACAAATAAGTTTTGCCTCACTTCAATTTCCAGAAAAGTAAAAAAAAAGATAATCAACTTTTTCAAAACATCTCGTACTCAAACATTATGCTAACAACAAATTCCCCATTAAAGGTAAATGGAAAACGTGAATGCAAAAATACTAACAATATCACAATTTGCAAATTCTCATCTCGAAATTCAAAAACCAATTAATGCTTGAATAGGAAGAGTGGAAACAACCTTCCACTAGTTGTTCTTCAACTACAAAAGAAGTTCTATTTAAAAAGGGGAACCTTTAAAAATAGAAACCAAAATATTAACTGGTCAAAGAATGACCTATACCACATCTGGTACTTATAATTTGTGTTAATTTCCTGTCCATTGAACTCAGGAGGCAATGCGAATCCAACCTATTATATTCCAAGGTGAATTCAGGATCCAAGAAAATGGTCAAAAGACATGCTTACTTCAAACAGTTCTGCAAGCGTAAAATAGTTTTGCCAGCTACATATAAATCCATTCACATATTAGATAATGCTTCCATTCACATATTACTTCAAAAGTTGCATTTGCATTCAAGAGACTGAAATAATGAACTAGAATGGTGGACTTACCTTTTCCTCAGCTGAGCGCTGCAAGGTCTCCAGCATTGCATCTACACTGACAGTTGCTTGTCTTGACTGAAAAAACCATAAAGAAGACTTGTTTCAGTATGCATATAATATAAATTCAGTTTACACAAGGAAAATGAAGAGAACTAAAAACTTCCATGCACTTGGCAAATGATCCCATATACAAGGAGAATTGACAATTTAGCCCAACATAACCCAACATATGAACTTAAGAAGACAAGGAATTCAGTAGCCATATCATTAAATAATTAATGCTAGATAGCATACAGCATCACTATTATCTAAGCCTCTGTTGAGTAGGGATGGAAATTTGAACTAGAATTCCCCTCCCCGCCCTCTTGGCCATATTGGAGCAAGCACCGAGGTTAAGTAGGGTAGGGGTCGGTTTCGAGACAAAAACAATCCCTATCAGGGCGGGCTCAGGTTGGAATCAGGACATCCCTCTTGATCCCCTCTACATATATAAATTTTTAACCTACCCTAATAATACCGTATTTATCACATTAATACCCATCATACATAAAGGTATTGGAGTTTCTAAAATTCTGTGGCTTTTCTCACTCTCTGTGTCATCATCTCTCCTCAACAATGGCTACAACGCACGATGAACAACATTGTCATCGTTGCTATAATACACCAACACTCACGCCACCAAGAAGACCACTTCCCAACACCAATGATGCCTCAGAGAGCTTCATCCCAAATGGTTTCTCCAAATTAAGGTGTACACATACATGTACACATTAACATACGAAATATGAATACTTAACATAAGTGTGTGTGTGCATCTGTCTGCACGGACCGCATGGGTGTTCACCAATGAACAGATTTGATGGTGGTGGTATTTTGGTCAGGCAAAACCTGGTGGGGGTGTTGTGGAACAATGGGAGTATATGATTGGGGTTGGGGTAGGGTAAGACTAGCATTTGGGGTAGGGCAGGGTCAGGGGGACCTATACCTTCCCCGATGACATCACTAATATTGACGCACATTAATTGACAGATACCATCACAGTTATGCATCAGCACACCATGTTACATGGCATTCAAATCTCTAGAATTGCGTGTCGTCGGTTAATATTGCTGATTCCATGGATATACACTAACATTAACTACCCATACCTTCATGGACTTCACTTCATCCAGAGCAGCAAGGATGTCCATCTCTCTTTTCGAGTCCAAGGTTCTATTCTCTAAGGATTTCATTGCATCTCCCATTTCTTCATTTTCCCGTTTTTGTTTTTCCTTTTCTGTTTCCTGACAAAGATAACAATGTACAAGTTATAAAAGAAGGCAAAATCACGTTTGCAACAAAATTAGGATAACCACAAATAAAACAAATATCTGCGCATGCCAAGTTAATACCTCATCCTCTGCACGCCAAGGTTCAAAATTCCGCGTCGAACCTGACTCAACAACATAGTCTGAATTTTGTGGGTCTGTCTTAATTGTTAACTCTGCAGAGCATTTGGTGCATTTGAAATAAAACCTGAATATTTGGATTCCCAAGTATGTCTGCAAATAATTTTAACAATTCCAGTCCATTCAGTGAGCAATAGTGACACATATCGAATAGCATAAGGGGAAAAAAAGAGATGCATTTTAATGATAACAAATGCAGGGAGAAACGGCGGTAAAAAAAAGTATTACAAGAATAACAAAGCTATTAATACTAAAATAAAAGCATCAAAAAATAATAAAGCTGTTAATCCACCTTTCAACCAGCATGCGTTGGCATTTCATCGTATGTCACCTCCTGCTTTACATAATATATCTTTAGTCAGAAAATATTTAATTCTTATGTGAAAACACAACAAATTTAAGGCTGATGGCTAAAATTTGGCACCTAAAATATCAGTAGATTCGTAGAACACTGCTGGAGACATATTGAATACCAAACCAAACTATGCCTTTATCCCAATCAATTAGGATCGGCGACATGAATCTTATTATGCCATATTAAAGGTCATATCTTCAGTTAGTTTCAATAAGAACATATATTTTCCTGAGATGGCATCTCAACTCAATTTAGGTCTACCCCTCCCCCTATTGTTTCCATAACCCATGATCTTGTTACTTTTCTTTACTACTGCATCAATTGATCTTCATAGTATGTGTTCAAACCACCTTAATCTATTTTTTATCTTAACTTGTCCCCAATTGGTGCAATCCCTATCAATCCACGAGTCTTTGCATTCAGAATTTTATATTTTTTAATGTTACCATGCATCCACCTTAACATTCTTATTTCAGCGATTCTCATCTTATCTATGTGATCTTTCTTAGCAGCCCTACATTTTGTTCCATATGGAATCGTTGGTTTAATAGTTCTCACTTGTCATATAAAACTTTCCTTATAATCTCGTAGGTATCCATCGATCACATAGAACGTCGAGCCAACTAATTTTGATTTTATAGGTTACATCATTTGCAATTTCTCCATCTTTATTAATAATCGAACTTAGATAACGAAAATATTCTTGTCACTGTTAAAATTATATGCCATACGTTCAATTTTGATCATACTTACTCGAAACCTTTTTGATTCCAAAGTATTTCTCTACATTTATAACTTAGCGTTAACTTCACTCCTAATTTCATCCACAAAGACAATATTATCGGTGAACTCCATCATGGAACGTCATCCTGAATATATCTAGCCAGTTCATCCATAACTAAGGAATAGAGATAAGGACTCAAAGCCGATACTTGGTGTAATCCTACTGTAATTAAGAATTCATTTGTTTATTCTGTTGGTGATCTAATTGTCGTAGTAGCTCCTTCATACACACATCTTATCACATAAATGTACCCATTTATCACTTATTTTCTCCCCAACGCTCATTATATGACATCTGTGGCTAGTGGACACACTATTATAAGCCTTTTTTAAATCTATAAAAACTATATGAAGATCTATCTTCTTTTCATCCGAGTAATTAGATTGCTCGCCTCTAATCCTTCTACATGTTTTTTGTTTAATAATTTCTCAAAATAAGTTTTTCATCTTTCCTTAATCTTCTCATTTCTCTCCACTAAGTGAGTTTATAGATGTTCTTTTCTACCTCTTTACTATCTAACCGAGAATAATCATCATATGCTTTCAATTTAGCATCTCAAACGGTTCTCTTAACGTCCTAACAAAGTTATTTATAACTCCTAAAACTATTATTTTGCCACCTTTTAAAACATTCATTTTTAAACTCTTACTATAGCTTAGATCTCATCATTCTACCACCAAGCTTCCTTAATTATAAGGCATTTCCACTTTGATTCTTCAAGAACTTCTTTTAATATTCTTTTAATGTATTCCCTCATTATACTCCACATAGTATTATTTTCTTTCAAATCCCACTGATGCTGGACAATCACAAACAAGTTTTTAGAAATTCGCAACAAAGGAATTTTAGGAATCAACACCTAGCACCTATTCTAAAAGAAAATATTTTTAGATCTAAAATACAAGCTTAAAGCCTTTAAATAGACCATTAAAATAACAAAAGATAAAGATAAAATTAAAATTAACCAATCTTATCTAAACAAATATAAAATAATTAATCTTAAATTAAAATCTAAAATAATTAAAATTGTAAAATTCAAATATCCACCAAGATCAAACACAAATAATCCATAAAGAGAGATTTTTTGTTCCCCGCCACCCACCTTACTCTTTTACACATTTTGTCCTTGAAAATCTCTAATTTCTCACATTTAAGATTCCACCACCCAGTTCGTTGAATTCTAATATTTCATCGCACTTTATGCTGTCTGTTAATGTAAATATCTAATATCATAAGTTATGTTTTGATATTAAGTTTTCTTCAAGAATGTTCTTGCAATCTTTATATTAGGCGGACTACGTTTCTAACAAGAAAATAATCAATTTGACTTTTATGAGATTCACTCTTAAATGTTATTAAGTGTTCTTCTCTCTTTTCAAAGAAAGTGTCAGTGCATGTTTGGAATGTCTAAAAAGTTTGGCTTTTAAGAAGTGTAGCATTTTACAAAAAAAAGGAATAAAAAAAACTTAGATTATTTGGAATAATTTTTTGTAGTAACTTTTTTGAATTTTTATTAAAATGTCTAAAATGCCCTTACTTTTAGATTTTAAGTTGTGGTGTTTGGGTTATTGGCACGGTTTTTTTTTTTTGTGAGTAGAATTGACTATTTTATGTAAGGGTATTAGAATAATTTTGTTTAAAAAAAAGTTAAGTATTTGTGTATTGCCTTTTTTTCTTGGATTAAGAGATAGAAAAAAAATTAGACTTTTTTTTAAACCAAACAGTACAACTTAAAAGCAGGCTTTTTTTGTAAAAAAAAGTCAGCTTAAAAGCAAGCCCAAACAGGCCCTTAGTTAATATAAGATCAAATTTCACTGCAAAATGTGGAATCCCCCTTCAGGCCTCATTTCGATCACCAAAATCAAATCCCCCATAGACTTCTTACATCTTTGTCTCTTGTTTCCTACATGTCGATTAAAATCCCCACCTATATTTATCCACTCCCGTACTGATATTTCTTGGATCATTTCCTCAACCTGATCCCAAGATTGTCCTTTAGTAATGATCATCCAATCTTACCTGAGATGCGTAGGTACTAATCACATTAACTATGATTTCTCCAATCACAAGTTTAATTTAAATTATCATATCTCCATTTCGCATTACTGTTACTATATTATCTCGAAAGTGTTTAGTTACTATTTTTCCTACACCATTTTTACTCTTCTTTTCTAGTGTTATAGATTTTATACATGTATTATCTATTTATTTTGATTTCTCACCTACCCATTTATACTATTGTAAGCACACTATGCTAACTTTCCTTCTATTCATAGCATCAACTAATTCATTGTTTTTACATATTGAAGTTCCTTTACGTAATACAAGCAATTGGTATGATGATGGAAGAACTAAAACACCTTAGACTTCACAAGAGTTAGGCTCTACAAGTGATTCAGAATGCCACTTCCAATAAGTCTTTTTTAGGGGGGAGCTATAAAGCATGATTACACGACCAAGAAATTTAGTTTTTTAAAGACAGTTGTTGCAAAATATGACCAGATTTTTTCCAGGGGAGGGGAGGAGGTGAGAAGCTATGAAGCATTATTAGATTATACTATTAAGAATCTATTTATTCAACAATGGTTAAGCACATGCAGTGCCATTGCTAAAACCAAATTACAAAAACTTAGAATTGGGGAAGCAACCCAATGAAGCATTTCTGCAGGTCCCATGGATACAGATGCAGTGTGATTCTGTGAATAATGCCAAAAAGTACACTACTTCCACGCATTAAGTGTTGGCTCAATTACACACCTTTCTGTGATATCCAAAGAAAAACACGGTGCGTCTGACATTGACTTCTGCTCAAAGTGAGCCTTGTATTATCTCCATCACCATCCAAAAATTACTTATAAAAGAGGTTATTTTCTTGTGTGGTGTGTTGGCTTAGACTTCTTTGGGCCTCAGTGAACCCATGCGATATAAATTTTTGTAAGATCAAAAAGAAAAGGGTTAAAAGTACTCCCAAATTTCGTTTATAAAACAAAGATATAAAAAACCAGCAACAAGATGCCCCAAACAATGCAATCAGCATCAGCAAGGTTATTAGCAACAATGATGCAGGATATTAGCAACAAACACAAATAGATACAGAAACACCTTGGCATTTATAAGGGTCAAAAGGTGTGGCCTGATTGGGGCAATTAAACTTTTTGGCTTTTTTTAGCCAAAAAGCTAAAAAATCAGCATGCTCGTTTAATACAACTAAAAGGCTAAAATGAAAAATCAAAACACAAATTCCTAAGACACTCCATTCAAAGGGCGATTCTATTGACACCTAAACAATTTCTTTCCACGCCTAAAAAAAATTTCCCAAAAAAGGAAGAGGGGAAGTCTTTGGGCGACTGTGAAGGAGGGGGGGTGTCGGGGAACAGTTGGCGAAGGGTGCTGACTACGACAAAAGGTGGGGGTTTGGAAGGTGGTGGTGAAGGGCAACTTGTTGTGGATGAAAGTGGTTTTAGGGTTAGGGTTGAAAGTTCATGATGAGCTTTTTGGAGAGAATTGTTTCAAATGTGGAAAGTAATCATATAAGTGTCAATAGTTAGAACCCCTATTTAAACTCTCATCCCATTTCAGAAAAACACTAATATACCACTTTATAACTTATTTACTATTAAATACAAATTGTATAATAATATAATCAACTATATAGAAATAGAATGCCCATATTATTGTTCAATTGAAAAAAAAAAGTAGAAAAGCTTACTTTTTACCAATTTACGAACTTCAAAAAAAAGTAACATAAAAACTGATTACCAAATACCAACTGACCTAATTTCAATCCAAACAAACATTTCAGCTAATTTTTTTATTAAAAAAATAGCTTTTAAGCTAGTTACCAACCAGGGCACTACTTTCGCATATAGGGACTTTGTTTAAGAAATATGTTGGCAGGATTGGATATATATTCTGGTGGGACCTCTTCTATACCATGTTTGGTGCATGAACTTCTGCAAGATAGACAATCCCAAATTGAACTATATATCCAAATATGAGATACTAGAAAAAGCACGTATAGTACATACCGAGTTAGTTAAACGCTAATTCACCTTTATATTCCTTACCTCTCAACCACTCACTCCCACTATCGTGTTCGTTAAAGGCTACTATGACGTGTAGCTGTGCTTGGTATTTTTTTTTTAAAAACAAAAAACAAAATCCGTGCTTTGTATTGTTGGATGTGGGTAAATATGAGATTATTTTTTATATTCTTATAAAAGTACATGTAATATCTATTTATATACATTCATAAACAAACTTTGTATAATGTATTCCTTGGCATTACATATGCAGAAGTTATATCCTTCGTATTTCATATCCATATATACATCCAAAAGTATTCTATATCCGCCAAGTTACCTCCGAACAATCAAACCACCCCATGACCAATTGACACAATTACACACATGATGGGGTTCAGCTAATATCCCCAAAAATGCATAATTGACAACAGAATTATAAAAGAAGGCCACAATCGAACTGCTCAAAAAGATATCTTAGACAGAGTAATCAAGGAAAACGCAACGAAGATATCACTAATTAACAATAAAAAACCATTTAGGTGGATGCATTTACATACCTCGCCAACGACGTCTTCCTTGCGGGAGTTGAACTTGGTGCCTTTATAGATGTAGTTACCACAGGTGTTGCAGCGAATGCTCATAGGAAGCATCATCCGCACCTTCATTTGTTGGTTCTTCGGCTGCCTTCTCCTCGGTATCTTCGCCGGATCGAAGTCCGGCGGGTAGTACTTGTTCAACACCTTCCTTTCTCCCATCTCTACCTGCCCTAACTGATCCTACTGTGAAAAAGAAAATGGCATTGTGATCGATTGATTAGATTCAGCGCAACCATTTGCCAAGAATTAAAAAAACAAAATGCTAAATCCCAACTACAAGTCCCTGTTTCGACAATCTAAAAAGTCAATATTTTTACCCCAAAAAAATCAACTTTTAAGTTATAGCACTTGCTTTTTTTGTGAAAAACCAACTAATTTTTTTTCATTTATTTTTCAAGGAAAAAAACTTATATGCATCCCAAAGACACTAACGTTTTCTTTAAGTAATGACTATAGTACTGTTAATTAAAAAGTTAATTCTAGTCTTAATAATAAAAAAAACTATGTCAATATTCTAAATATTATGACTTAAAAGTTAAAAGATAAAAAAATATTAAATATTTTACCAAAAAGATGCAAAAAAAATTAGGGGTGCACAATAACGTTTTCTAAGATTGTACGGATTGGTTCTGTTATAGAAATCAAGTTTTAAGATCTACGTGGAATAGAAATAAAAAAAAAATACAGTTTAAGATCAGAAAAGTAAGTAAAAATTACCAAGTTCCCTTCCGACGAACTATGGACCAATGGTATCCCAATCGGCGACTACAAAAGAGAACGAGAAGAATCGCGTGACGGCAAGAGAGAAACTAAGAGAGGGCCAAGATGTTGCGCCGCCGCGGCGATTACCGGCGACAGAGCGACAAATCAGCGTGCCGGGCCTGACGGTGGCTACTGGATGCGCCGCTGCGACTGGCGACTGGCGACTGGCGACTGGCGACTGCGATAGTTCGATCACCGATTAGGGACTTGGGCTTTCTTTTACGTTAGGGTTGGGGAGGAATTACCGAGAGAGGCTTGTGAGAGGCTTCACGCTTCGGGGTTGGGAATAGGGCCATTAGGCTTCGCGCGTGAGAGGAACTTTGAGGGGCTAGGGCTGGGGTTAGGCTTAGACTAGGGCTGAACTGGGCTCCTAAATTTTTTTTTTCATGTTTAACGGTCCGGTTTTAAACCGGGACTTCAAACTAAAAACCGAAAATGGAATTATTTGGAATGATTTTCAAATAATGTGAATAGGAACTAATCTGTGCTAAATTATAATCGGACCAAATTGTACGAGTCAGATTGCAGTGAATTAGATTATGGATTTCTTTTAATTTCTTAAATAGTCCTAAGAAAATTGTACTAAATACTATTTTTTTTTTTTTTTTATAAAACTAAATCTTTTAATAAATAAACATTTTTAGAAATCTAAATATAAGCTAATTAATTGTAACAACACAGCTAGCAAATATGCTTATCTGACACTATTTAAAAACAAGATAACTATACAAATTAAAAAATTAAATTTGTTAACTGTGTTAAAACAGTGCTAATATGAACCTTAGTCAGCCGATTGAAGATAATCTTAGGGTAACTTTTAAATTTTGACACTTATAATTCAGTAAATTTACTAACATAAATATTTATGCATTGTATATAAATATTTTAAATTTACTAATATAAAAAAAAATGTATGTACATTCAATATTTATATTAGTAAATATAAATATTAGTAAAAATTTATACAATTTTTTATATTAGTAAATTTAAAATATTAGTAAATATTAGGACTATTTCTCTAGTTCTATTTCTTTTTATTCTGCCTCTCTGATTATATAAAATAAATATTTTTTAAATATTAATATATGTATAAAATATATATATTAAAAATATAATAAGTTTAAAACATCAAATATTATATTTATTTTTATTTTTTTATCTCTATTTTTTATATTTTGTATTTTTAGTTCTATTAATTTATCAATTACTTTTTTTTATTATGTTATTTATAATTATAATATTCTCATTAATATCACTATCTCAAAATTTTAAAATTAAAGAACGAGCTCTATTATAAGTTTGAGGATAAGTTTGAAATTTTTTAAGAAGAATTGATAAAATGCTTAAAAGATGAACGATCGGAACATAGGATTGTTTTCATGAGAAATGGTTAAAATGAATTTGAAGGACAAGTTGAAACTTTTTTATAAAAAGAATGTGATGAAATATTTGCTTATAATTATTTGAGTGTGTGGTATCAAATGATTTTTTATCAAAATTTTCACTCAACTTTTTGAGATGTCTAAAAAATTTAATTTTTAAAAAATTTAATTTTTTTTAAAAAAAAAGAAAGAATAAAAAATTGTTTAGAATAATTTTTTTAAATAGTTTTTATTTTTTTATTAGTTATTAAAATATCTAATATTTCTTACTTTTTATTTTTAAATTATAGTATTTAGAATAATAATACGATTGTATTAAATTTTAAGAGTAGAATTAACTTTCTATTTAAAAATATTATAGTTATTTTATTTTAAAAAATTTAGAGAATTTGAGACATGTATATATATATATTTTTTAAAGAAGAATTTAATTAATATTTTTTAAAGAAATCCAATAATATAACTTAAAAGCTAATTTTGTTAATAAAAAAATTAATTTTTTAAAGATACCAAAAAGTGCTCAAATCTGATGGAACAAAATAACCAAAGAATGGAAAATAATGAAAGATTGGAAATAGCCAAGTGAACCCCCCCCCCCCCTAATAAATAAGTTTTCAAATTTAATTAACAAAATTAAAAACATTTTTTAAAAAAACGCTTTCAATTTTAATACGTAAAACATTTTTTTATTTCTTTTAAAGCGTATTTTTTGAAAACGCTTTTAAAATTTATAAAAAAAGCGTGTTTGTTAATCACGCTTTCTATTTAAGTTCTCTTAGCCACTATATTGTTATCGACCTGATATAATTACATTAAAAGCGTGCTTAGCAAATATACTTTCTTTTTAAATTTAATCATTAAAAATATATTTAGCAAACACACTTTCCGTTTAAATTCAACCTGTTACAGTTGCATTGAAAACGTGTTTAGCAAATACGCTTTCTTTTAAAATTTAGTTGCATTACGACTTTAAACAGAAAAAGCAAAAACAAACACGCTATGTAATATAATATGTGCACGAGTTTTATTTTTTAATCGTTTTAAAAAGAGAGAAAGAGAATTTTTGTTCAACTTTAAAACTCTATGAATTATTTATATACATAAATTAAAAGGTCTAGCTTGAGTAATTATTTGTATTTTTATATAAAAAATGTGTCATAAATAAACAAGTAGTCGTAAAAATAAAATGTGTTGGCTTAAAAGTATACTAGTAAAGATTAATGAGATTTTGAAATAAATTAAACAAAATAAGATATATATAAAAAGAGTGAAATGTAACTATTTTGTTCGTAACATTTCATTATTTTTGAAATTTCATCATAACAAGAGGTATGTAAATTTTATTTTTATCAAGAATCAAACTCTTGACTACTTAGGTCTAATTTGATAAATTAGCTTTAAGCCATTCTTTTTATTTTAAGTTACTTTAAATTAAATAAACTAAATTTTTGTTGAGCGAATTTTAAGGATAACTTAAAGCAAAAAAAATTAAAACAAAATTATGTAAAAATAAGTGACTTTTAAGCTAAAAGACAATAAGGTACCCAACTTGCACAAGTTTTCGATCTTTCATCACGGAGCTAAGCAAGCCCAACTTATCACATTATTCACAACCACTGGTTCCATATTTGATTACCCATTAATAATCGGGAGTCTAACCAATCACAGGTTTCTCTCCCCAATTCAATTTCACAATTACATAATCTCATTTCACATTCACAATTGTGACATTATTCCATTTCCAATTTGATATCACATATCTCAAACCATATTTCACATTTTCTCATCAAGAGTTCGTTACTGATTCATGTTCTTATCCCTTCCATTTAATTAAAATTTTCATTATCATACACCCTTCTTCATGTCACAAAGTTCGCATTTCCTCATTTAGATAGTATAAATCTTATATCATGTTTCATATTTACATACTAATAATTTATTTTTAATTCACCTTTACTTTATTCTCACTTTTATTATAACTTCAACCGTTACCCATCTTTGATAAAAACAACTTATTAACCTTACACTTTGACAAGTAAGATTGAAAATATCATAAATTTTCTGACGCCTTTCAATTAAAGTATCAATTCAATTCATCTACTTTGGACTAACAAATCATAAAAGCCTACCAATATTTTAATGAACCATACATAACCATGTCATTTATATATTATAACTTCACCCCTTGGTCTAGTTTCAGGAAACTAAGTCAATTAAGTTTCATCAACTCAAACTATGCATCCAATTACTACCTTTAATGTATCTCATTAAACTTATTCACAAACACACAATAGTTCATCACTATTAGATCCATCGCATGACTGCATATATGTTAGGCACACTATAACATATAATAGTTATCATTCACTCATATTATATCACCCCTTATCGGTCTAAGTTATGATATAAATTTCCCGCCTTAAGTTAATTTACTCTTGAACTAACTTCAATTCTTTGTTCGGTAATCCCAAATTAATTGCAATATATATATAAGCATGATTCAAACCTATTCTTTAATTTAATTATGATGGAACCACATGACTCCACAATGCAACTTTGGATTCTTGTATCAAAGTTTCTCAAATTACCATAGTAATCTCAAACCATAAAGTCCGCAATCAAGACTTGAGATTAAGTTATCCTCTTCATTTAAGTTAACTTATGAGTTAAACCAAATGAGTGAATCATCAATCCTAGTGTATGACACTCATTTAATTTAGATCACAAATTTAAATTCTGAGTTTTTACTCACCACGTTCATCACCTTCTCACATGCAAATTTATCATTAGATGTTGCAGACCCAATAAATTGAATCAATGTTATGAATTCAAGTCCATTCAACCATGTTGGTTAGGGTGTTTATATCAAAATTCATCAAGTTAAGTTTCCAATCTAACCTAAGGGTTTCAACTTTCGCATAGTATTAAGATTTTCATTTCTTTGATCTTGAGTTTATTCTCTCTCAATTCAGTAGATTAATTTATAAATTTATCCCAATTTCATGGCTAATATATCCACATCTCATGTACAACACTAGAAAGTACTAACCAACCACTGAACTCAATTTCAATGAAAATTTAAACTTCGCAACAGCTTAAACTAGGGTTTGCGCACAAAGTTTTTCCAAAGTTGAGTTCAAATCATCCATTTAGTTTTCAATATTTAAGTTATCAAGTTAAAAAGTTTAAGTAAACATTTAAGGATTCTAATATCAACATTTAACCCGATTTTCTTAAATCATCATCCAAACTAGGATTTAGACATAGAAAATTTTCGATTTCTAAATTAAATCATCCATTAATCATTCTAATTTTATCTTCCAACATTCCACCACTCTTATCCATTGTCAATTAAGTTAATGCAGAATTTAATTCCAATTTCATGATTCTACATCTCACGAGTTAAATTCAACATCCAACAATTTTGACTAAACTCCAAATCTCGCTTGAGGAGTTTATTTTTTTATTTTTTATTTTTTGAATTAATTTCAAATCAGCTATTAAACAACCCACAAATTAACACCACCATACAAGTGATTCAAACTCATTGATTAATTCTACTTCCACGAATCCAAATCTCGACAATTTCACAATTTAAAATTTATACTTCAAGTGGTATTAAATCTTTAAATCAAACCAAGATTTAACTAGATTTTTTTTTTAATGAGTAAATTACCAAGATATATTATTACATAAGCTATTTAAGCCATTACCATTATAAATCTAAGTTCATTACGCCGACATCACAATCAAGAAGCAAAAACCTAATTACACAAACAGATGAGGCTTTAATTAATAGTTGAGTGAATATACATACATGCATACACACACAGTGATTCTCTCAAAATCTTAGGGTTTTCATGAGATTTGCATGAAAATCAACACATATCATCATACACACATCAAATCTAGTCAAAATTCTACCTTGTTGGAGCCCAACGCCTTGAAATTTCACAAAAAAAATGGAGCCCTAGATTTTCGGCCACTCTTGGAATTTGCTCCTTGGTGGTTTAAAGTGATGCTCTTGGTGAGAAATGCATGAATCTTGAGTGGTTGCAACCAAATTTTGGGTTTAGATCCACCAATTTTGAGAAAGAAGTTGGGATTTTGGTGTTGGAACTCAATCCATGCGGCCAAAGAAAAAAAAAACAGAGAGAAGAGGAAGAAGAGAGGTAGGCGCCGACACGTGATGGTGCTTGAGGGCGTGTTTGTGTTTAACTTATTCCCTTGGTCAAGTTCTCACGAATTCTAGAAGGCTTCAACCAAAACCAGTGGGAAAGAAAGAAAAAAAAAAGTAAACGGAAGAAGGAAGGAGAGGGGAAGGGTTTGCAGCAGGTAGAGAAGGGGATTTAAGGCAATTTTATGTCTTTTTCCCAATTTCACAAGGATTCTAGAATTTTCCATTTTCCCTCGCATATCTCTATTTTTTTTTGTTTTATATTTATATAATTAATGTTTTTTCCAAACAATTTATCCTCACATTAGATTTTAATTAAATCCAGGTTATATTATTGAAATTTTCTATCATCATGGAATTAATCGTAATTTAATATTCCCGTGTTTGCACTTTTAATTATTAGAAATTAATTTCGATTATTTAAATACATTAAGCGCTCAATTAATTAATTAAAATTAAAATATATCGAGTTTTCACATTCCTGTTACAGTTGTATTGAAAACGTGTTTAGTAACCACGCTTTTCTTTTAAATTTAGTTACATTAAAACTTTAAATAAAAAAAGCAAAAGCAAACACACTGTGTAATATAATATATGCACGAGTTTTATTTTTTAACCGTTTTAAAAATAGAGAAAGAGAGAGAATTTTTGTCTTACTTTAAAACTCTATGAATTATTTATATACATAAATTAAAAGGTCTAACTTGAGTAATTATTTGTAGTTTTATATAAAAAAAAATTGTTATAAATAAACAAGTATTTATAAAAGAAATAAATTGTGTTAGTTAAAAAGTATACTAATAAATATTAATGAGATTTCGAAATAAATTAAACAAAATAAGATGTATATAAAAAAAGTGAAATGTAACTATTTTGTTCGTAACATTTTATTATTTCAAAATTTCATCATAACAAGAGGTATGTAAATTTTATTTTTATCAAGAATCAAACTCTTGACCACTTATGTCTAATTTGGTAATTTAATTTTAAATTAATTTTTTTATTTAAAATTATTTTAAATTAAATAAGTTAAGTTTTTGTTGAGCGAATTTTAAAGGTAACTTAAAGCAAAAAAAATCAAGACAAAATTATGTAAAAATAAGTGACTTTTAAGCTAAATGACAATAAGGCAACAAGCTAATAAATTTTAAGTCAAAAAGAAATTATTATAAATTTTTTACTTATTATATAATTTTGTATTTAATATAGAGTTTATTTGATAAATATTGATGTAAAGGTTTTAAAAATATATTTTCTTATATTTATTACAATATGATGATTTTATATTTTTTAAGCTAAAAACAAACACGTTATATTTTTTGATTTAATAGATAGAGATCAACTTTTATATCTTAATCATATTCAAAAGGATTGGCAAATGGTGGAATGGTTTTTCCAAAGTAAACATGTTTACTAACGGTTTATGTTAAACTATTACAATGTACTTAGAAAAAATGATTTTTTATTTAAATATGTAAAATATTGTTATTAAAAATATTTTATTTTTAATATTTTATGTTAAATAATTGGCAATTTAAAAAATATATTTTTACAAAAAAGTTATATTTATTAAATATATTTTTACGTAAAATAAAAATAAAATTTAAAATTTTTTATTTCATTAATTAAATTCGAAAACTTGCTTATTAATAAGTTAAAAGGACCCCTGCAAGTCCACGAAAGCCCAAAGTTGCCGCGCTGATTTGAGCTAGTTTTCATAATTTTTATTTATTTTTAATTTTTAATTATTTTTTAAAATTATTTTAAATTAATAAAATAAAAAAATAATTAAAAATATTAAATAAACAAAAAATGTATAAATCACAGGTTTTTCTC
>JAOTRH010446022.1:0-31649 GCA_034768845.1 Heliamphora exappendiculata
ACTTAACATAAGCATAAAACTTATTATAATCCTATTATTTAAACTTAAATTTTTAACTTAACTTAAATCAAACTTACATAGGTTTATTATTATAATAAATTTCATGAATTATACACTCTACAACAAAAAGATTAATTTCTATTTATTATTTTTTATTAAACATTATTTGAAAAAAATTTAGAAAACTCGGGTCGTTACAATCTACCCCATTCAAAAGAATTTCGTCCTCGAAATTCACACGGTAAAAAGGTGCTGGTAGGTCACACGCATGGTATCTTCACGTTCCTATGTTGATTCTTCAACTCCTCGATGTTGCCATAAAACGCGTACTAACGGAATCATTTTGCCTCGTAGAACTTTTTCTCGATGGTCGAGAATTCTCACTGCCCTCTCCTCGAATGTTGCATCCTGGTCCAAACTAATCTCCTTCCAGCTCAAAACATGGGTAGGGTCGGGCTCGTACTTTTAGAGCATTGATACATGAAAGACATTGTGAGCACTTGCTAACTGTGGGGGCATGGCTAAACGATAAGCTACGGCTCCAACTTTCTATAGAATCTCAAACGGTCCAACGAAACGGGGAGACAACTTCCCTTTCTATCGAAATCGAATAATACCACGGCGCGGTTGAATTTTTAGAAAAACATGATTTCCCACTTCAAACTCTAACGTTTGGCGCATCTGATCAGCATAACTCTTTTGCCAGCTTTGTGCTGTGAGAAGGCGTTGACGACTCAGCTTAACCTTCTCTGTCGTTTCCATCACAAGCTCGGGTCCTAGCAAACTTGTCTCTCCTGCCTCGGTCCAACAGATAGGTGATCGACAAGGTCGCCCGTATAAGGCCTCGTACGGTTCCATACCAATACTGGCCAGATAACTATTGTTGTACGCAAACTCTACCAGCAGTAAGTGTTTCTCCCAACTTCTGTAAAAGTGCATAACACAGGCTCTGAGCATATCTTCTAATGTCTGAATAGTCCTCTTTGACTAATCGTCTGACTGCGGGAGAAAAGCTGTACTAAAACAGAGTTCTATGCCTAAAGCTGTTTGTAGACCCTGCCAAAACTTAGATGTAAAGCGCGATCCGCATAACACATGCTCTGAGCATATCTTCTAGTGTCTGAATAGTCCTCTCTGACTATCCGTCTGACTGCGGGTGAAAAATAGTACTAAAACAAAGTTCTGTCCCTAAAGCTGTTTGTAGACCCTGCCAAAACTTGGATGTAAAGCGCGGATTGTGGTCAGATACAATGGAAACAGGTATACCGTGTAGCCTTACGATCTCATGGATATACTTTTGACTCAACACCTCAAGTGTATCTGTCATCCTGATCGGTAGGAAATGCGCTGACTTTGTGAAGCGATCGACGATCACCCAAATTCCTGTATGCCCCTGTAAAGATCTAGGCAGTCCTGATATGAAATCCATTGTTACATGCTCCCATTTCCACTGAGATATCTCTAAGGATTGTAGAGTCCCTCCTGGTTTCTGATGCTCTACCTTAACTTGCTGGCATTTCAAACAACGGTTCACGAAAATTGCCACATCCCTCTTCATGCCACTCCACTAAAATTGTCGTTTCAAATCTTGGTACATCTTGGTCACACCTCAGTGTACTGCGAACATCGACTTGTGAAATTCCTTCAATACTTGATCTCGAAGTCCGTCGATGTTAGGTACAAAGATATTTCCTTGATATGTCAAGCCTCCATTGGCACGAAGCTCCCATCCTTGAACTAACTCCTAATTAGACAATTGATGTTTGATGAAAGCTACCTCCTGGTCAAATCTCTGCGCTTCTAAAACTTGCTGGACAAGACTCGGTGTTACCACTGTCACACTGAAACAGATACCTTCACTTCCTTCTGACGGTTGCAAATGAAACTCACTGAGGGTCTCCATCGAATTCCACAGATACCTTCACTTCCTTCTAACAGTGTCGTTGCCCTCATCTTTTTTTTTTCTTTTTGTGCTAAAAGAATATTATTATTTGATTTAATCGAACCGAAATCAAAAATAATATCTTGCTTCCTTCACCCATCACGGTTTCGAATCGTCAACCGTTAGCTCTAATATCACTTGTTAAGATTTGAACACAAATTCTCAAACGCAAACATAAGCAAAAGCTATTGCAAATACCAAAGAAAAATCACACAAGGATTTACATGGTTCGGCACAACCTACCTACGTTCACAAGTGTGAGAGATAATCCACTATAACCGTAAAATGTATAATTTCGATATCAAAGACACCCTAAAACCCGACACCCACAACTCTAGCCCTGAAACAAACTCTATTTTTTCACTCAAAGGTTACTCCCATGCCCTCGGCATTTTTTTTATCTCTCTCTACATCTCTACTCTTTGATTTACTCTCCATGCAAAGTGACTAGGTTTATAGAGTCCTATTTATAAACCAACTCTAAAAATCCTAACCCTCATATAATTATAAAATCCTACATGTATTAGACTTTTTATGAATTCATGACTCCAATCCAGTCCAAATATGTGTAAATTAAATCTTAATTATACGGGTCCACAGAATACAAGACAGACACCCAGCAAGAATCTAGTGCCCATGTTAGGAGCTCCTTCCCATAAAACCCCTTTTCAAGAGCACTCGGTCGAATACCTAGTCCTCTCGCTGTGAGTAATTATTTGTTAAAGCAATCATAGTTTATTCGTTCCATTATCTCTATCCGTTATAGTAACTCTAGAGATAGTAATAAATATGCACAGTGTCATCACAACCAACCACAACTATAGGTGGCTGCGAAGGTGGGTGGGTGGTTGGAAGGGGAGGGTCATTATCAATGAGTTTATAAGTGGTGGGGTGGAAGAAGATGTATATCGATGGTAGTTTAGATAGTGGTATCGGGGTGGTGGGAGATCAGTTTAGAGGTAGTAGGGTGTGTGGCACTTAACACACATATATGTGTATGCGCACGTGCACACAGAGAGTGAGAGAAATAAAGAAAGAAAATTAATTGTGGGAGGGAAAGCAATTCTCCCATGACAAAATATTTTCAAGCCATCAACCTTCCATCCCATCTTGACAAGGATAAAATAACATACAAAATATCTTTGTATCTCTCTCTCTCTCTCTCTCTCTCTCTGCATTTCAAATGATTATATATCCCATCTCTCAGCAGAGAAGGAGAATCGACATTTTCAATAGATTGGATTATCTCTCTGTGTAAGCAAGAGCTAACTTGG
This sequence comes from Heliamphora exappendiculata, assembly GCA_034768845.1. Classification (NCBI taxonomy): domain Eukaryota; kingdom Viridiplantae; phylum Streptophyta; class Magnoliopsida; order Ericales; family Sarraceniaceae; genus Heliamphora; species Heliamphora exappendiculata. The sequence goes on from JAOTRH010446022.1 coordinate 3,217, forward strand.
GTGTCTAAGCCCTTTCTTTCAGTTGCCAGCCAGAGGTTTGTTTTGCAGGATCCCGGCGAACGGAGCACTTAAAGGTTAGTGATTATTTTTTTCGTTCGGGCAAATCATTCAACCCATTAAATAACTATAATTTTTGGGACACCCTCGTACATTAATTATTTTAAAAAATTAATTATTTTCTGTTAGCCTGATAACGCAATCCCCGCATGAGGCATACATGATGAGTATGTGGTCCCAAATACTGATAGTGTTAACAGTTGGGACTCATGTGACACAATTTTCAATGAAAACTAGCTAGTTACAAGAACCAAATGACAAGTATAATTGAAGGCCACTGGTATTATTTGCTTGATGTATATGAATGTCATATTACACCTAGTCTTATCCTTTCATAGTCCCCACACGAGAGGTTAAAAGACAAAAAAAAAAAAAAAGAGTGAGTTATAAAATGCAACAAGAATTTCATTGTCTCATATAAATACAGCTATGTATTGTATGGAATATCTATTGGATGGCATACAGCGGGTAATAATGCAATTCATTTCGAATAACAAACACTTACATTCTAGTATTTTGATTATTTATTAATGCCACCACATTTTTATTTGTTCCATTATCTCTATGTAACTATACTTTAGAGCAAATTATGAATATGCACATTGTGCAACCACAACTCTGGGTGGCTGTACATGTGCAGCTGCTTGGGTGGTGGGTGTTGGTGTTAGTGAATTTTTAAGTGGTGGGGTGGCTGAAGATGTATATTGATGGTGATATAGATATGGTATGGAAGTGGTGGGAAGTCAATTTAAAGATGATAGAGGTGGGTGGCGTTTTATACATACATTGTGAGAGAAAGAGAGAGGAACATAAGAAAAAGAGAAAAAAAAGAAAATGAAATGTTCTCTTCTATTCTCGAAATATGTATAGTAGCATGAGACATACATGATCAATATTTGGTCCCAAATATTGATGAGTGTTCTCAATCAAACTCATTTGACACAATTTGTAATGGAAACTACAAGTAGCAAGTAACATGTGTAATTGAGGACCACTACTAGTGTTATGCTTGATGTATGTGGATGTGATATTTATATTTTTTTTTATGTCTGAAGGTGTTTGAGTCAATTTACGCGCATCTCGACTAATTTTTTAAGGATCAATTTCACCGTTCATTTGCGGGATATCCAATTAAAATCGAGATTTTGCATCGTAAAAATTTAACCCTAAAAAATTAATACTACTTAAAAGGTTTAGAATCCGAAACTTTGAATAGAGGAAACCCAATGATTGTATTGAATAGATACATAACATATATTGTATTGAATATCACTTGGATGGCCAAATTTGATTGGGTAAGCGACTGGCATATAATGGTTGCACATAGAGACACGAACCCAATGATTCAACCAGTTACATTACATGAGTGCCTTTAGGAAGATTTTGTAATAAGAAACTACAAATACCCTTTTGAATTTTTTGTTTTTACAAAATTAAAAAAAAAAAAAAGAATCGTTAACTTTGAGAAATTATTGCCCTCCCAAATATTTATTGTTGGAAAATAGTTCTCATTTTCTTCGAGAACTATTTTTTCATGAGAACTATTTCTTCTTCTTCTTTTATGAAAAATAGTTCTCATTTTCTTCTTAAAAAATAGATTTTTTATATTAATTATTATAATTTTATTAAATGAGAATTTAAAGTATATGTCATTTCTTTTAGATAATAACAAAATTATAGAGGTTTTTTTTAAAAAAATTTTAACTTTAAGTCAAAAGACAAAAATTTGACTTTAAACTTCTTTCCAAACAAAAACTTAATTAGAACTTTTTAAAAATGAAATTTAAAAAGTTATTTTTGTATTTTTATATATTTTTATAGTTAGCATCAATAATGATGAATAAATCTCAACAAATAAATTATAAATGCATAAATTTTTTAATAAACAAATACATACAATTAAATTTTAAAATGTTTTAGAGTTGAATTTTAAAAAATAAAAAAGCAATGTGTAAGACAACGAGAGTAAAGAAATAGTAAATTATACTCACTATTTCGGTAATTTATTTTGAGAGACTTAGCATTTTCTTATATTTTATAAACAAAACTATTTATTATGTAATATTTATTAAATAAATCATTGGTGCAAAAAATTAAATTAATTAGATATTGATAGTTACGTGAACAGTTCACATTTGTTAAAAAAATAAATAGTAAATATAATCTTACAAATAATATTATTAAATAATTATAATCAGATCATATAGATAAGATATTCAATTAACTTAATTTTTTGTGAGTAATAAAATTAAAAAGTACAATAAAATAAAGAATTTCGAATATAAAAATATGTTAAGAAAATAAAATATTCAATAAAATATAATATAATACTACTTTAAACCCATTTTACTTTATAATTGTTTTATATCAATGGCCTTAAAGAATTCATTCGGTCAATTTCTTTCAATCAATTTCTTTATGGATGAATAGTATTTCCGTTTGTAAAATAGTCTCTCTCATGATATTGTGGCTCATGAATCGTGATTGTTTGCCCAAAAAATCTATCGACACTCGGCTGCAAACTGTAACCCTAAATCAAAAAATTATTAAATATTCTTAGAATATCATGTAATATTATTTGCATATTATTTTTGATAAATAAAAATATACAATACATATTAAATAGATTACTTTTATTCTCTATTTATTCAATAAAATAGACTAATATTATTCAACGCATGGTATTATTGACCCAAAATTCAGTATTAATCTTATTTTATTTATTTTATTATTTGATCAAATCATTTTTTTTTTACTTTTGTTATTGACACAAGCAAAGAAAATAATTTTTCTATCAACATATTAAAAAATTCAAAAAAAATAAATTAATAAACTAAAATTTATGTTACTTATTTTTGTTTTTAATTAGTAAATTTCTTTTGTCTTTTCTTCAAAAATTTTAGGATAAATTACAGTGACATGCCTTGAAATTTTTGACAAATAACAGATATACACCGTGTAATTTTTAAAATATTACTAACCTTCCTTATCAATAGAAATGACAAACTCCGTATAAATTTATTTTGGAAAGACAAAAATACCTTTCTATCTTATTTGGATTCATCTGAACATTATTAAAATACCTATCTTGCAGTCACTGAAATCTCTTGAGCTACTGTGTAACAATCCAGACCATTAATTTACACTTATTTCTTGAAAATTTGAAATATCTTCAAAGTTATATATATATATATATATATAGACTTTATATAAAAAATTTAATATAATATGTGAGTTCTTTTTTATTCCAATGCAATATTAAAGCCTTTTCATTATAATACGGTGTTTTAGTAAATAAACAGCTAAACGGATACTCGAAAATATAGTTCAAAAATTTTTCAAAATTTTTATTTCATGATAATTCTTAAAATAATATTTCAAGCTTAGGGTGAACTTTTAGAGTTTTTCTGAAATAAGAAAAATACAATTAATTAAAACTATGCAAAATAATAAAAAGATAAAAAAGAAAAAGAAAGAAAAGGACCACTCGGCTTAGATTTCTACATTTTTCTTTCTCTTTCATTTGTTTTCTTTTGCTTTCTTTTTTGGTTCAGTGGATATAGAATTGAAAAGATAGAAATAGACTATATGTGAGAGAGATAGAGATAGAGAGAGAGAGAGAGAGAGAGAGAGAGAGAGAGAGAAAAAAAAAAGAGAAAATATTTTGGAGAGTTATATATATATATATTGGAATCAATTTAGCAATTTTGATGATTCTCCAAGACTGTTTAAAAGTTTGGCACCGTTCGTGTGTTATACCTTTTTTAATATAATTTTTTTATTTTTAGTAAAAGAATTTACGTTAAATTAAATTATATTTTTTTTCTCATTACTAAAAAAATAAAAAAAAATCAAAACATAAAAACAAAAAATAAATAAATCACAAGATGAAGAAGAGCCACTTTAAGACCTTTTGAGCATTTTTTTTCTTTAGTAAGTTTTTATCAACTTTAGCCAAAATGAATATATTTTTATATTTATTTTATCATAATAAATCTAAAATAAACAAATAAAAAAGTTCAAAAAAAAAATAAAAAAAAAATACTACAGAAAAAACTATTTGAAACAATGCCTTTGAGATTTAACTGTGTTAATCTTTGGCATTTATATCTTTCTTCTTATAGAGGTTATATGATACTAAAGGCAAAATAATATATATATATATATATATATATATATTTAAAGTATTTAACAGAATTACTATCTTCCCTTAATTGATAAATGAATTACTTTAAAACAGACAACTAAATTAGAATGGAATTTAATGACGTTTCAGAAATCACAATGAGTGAATATTTTTTATTAAAAACTTTACGGGAGGTCAGTGTAATTTACTCAAAATTTTATCTTTTTTTATTCTTTTTTGTTTGAGTTTAAGCAAAAAAAATTTAAAATTATTGATAAAAGGGGCAAACATAAGTAGAAATATATATATATATCGTACGGGGTACCCCATAGATTGTATTTACTTATTGGGTTGAACCGACCCAATTGGTTCCACCAATAGACTCGCACCTGAATAAATCATCAAACGTGAGCTAACCGACGGCAGTTTGCCGATAACCACTCTGATGGCAAAATTAGAATAGAGTTTTTATTAAATGAGCTTCTTATCAGAAAATAAACAGAAGAAGAAACGTAGCTTTTTTTCCCGAAATTCTTAGTGTCTCCCTCTTTATATTTGAGCTTTTTATAATAGGTAGTGCTCTCTCTCTCTCTCTTCGAATCCTGTGATTATTCCTTCGAACACGTAACCTTGCAAAATGACTGCCCATGCTGAGTTAGCGGCGCTGACACCCAACCACAGTCCCATCACCATTAATTCCTTGCCTTGGCCCGTCCTCTATGCCGACGTCCTGGCATTAAATGCTTTCCTCGAAGCCTGCAGTGCACTCATTGAGAAACGTCAGACCCAACCGTATTTAATGCTGCGTCATCACGGTCAAGTCGTATTAAATGCTATACTTTCCTAATCACATCGCATTAAATGCATTGTCAGCACCATAGCTTGTGCCTGGTGGTCAGTTCCCAGCGAGCTCGACCTTGGCCCATCTCATATGGGCTGAGCTTCTTCTCCAGCCCTCTCCTTCTGGGCTTCGTGGCGGGTCGTTAGGTCCAGACCCTAGACCGCCTTCTTTACCTCTACTGGGTTTCTTTCCTGGGTCTTGGCGAAGCCCAACGAGTATGAGTTCTGCAATTCATCGGGCATGGGCCTCGGCCCACCCCTTTTCAATTTCCCCTCAGCTCTCTTCTTGCTCAGCATGAGGGGAGCTGATCCGTCCCCTCATTCCCACCTCGACCTTATTTATTACGATGTCGCCGTCATTCTTAAAATGCTCTTAAATGTTATTTATATCTTGCCACGTGTTCGAGCGTGATTTGTTCATGCTGTAGTGTTTCGCTCATTCCTGATGACAAATGTACAGCGCTTCACTTCTTCCAAAACAAAACCGACTATTGACGCTTGGCTTTTCAAGATGAAATCTCTGTTATAAATAGGTTCTTACCCCCATTCTTTCTTCTTCTTCAAACCACGAATCTCTCCAGAGCGTCCCCTTCTTTTTGATAGTCTCGAAAAAGCGTCCCCAACCTCTGCCACCCATCGCCACCGTAATTGCCGCAGGATATTTCGTCAACAACCATCACTGTCACTCAAGGCAAGTTATTGTTCGCCGTTTTCGTTGTCCTCTGTTTACCCAGTAAGTTCTAGAAAAAGCTCATTCCCCATCCCCACATATTTTTCTCCCTTTTGCTTTTTCCTTCATCGATTGTTTTGTTTCCATCTAGGTTTGGGTCGTACGAACCAAGAGTCCTTTCTTTCTCTTGCCTTGTCCCTCCCTTTTCTTTTTTTTGTTGCACCCAGTCATGCCTCGCAAGGGGAAGTTCGTAAAAGAAGTAAACACTCTCGCCGTCCTAGTAGCCTTTAGGACCCGATATCGCATCCCCCCATCGGTCACACTCCGTTATTGTGACCATGACGTCCCCAGGCCTCCTTCCTCCCCAGGAAAACGATGTAGGATTTCCCATCGCCTCCATCGTGAAGGCTGGGGTCCACTTCCCGGCCGATCCCCTCATATGGGAAATGCTAGCCACTTGCCACCTTACCCCCGCATCAGGTCTCCTTTAATTTTTATCAGAATAGTAATGGGGGTGGCCGAGATCAATCGTCGATACGATTCGAATCTTGATATTCTCAAAATATTTTGATACTTACACCATCGCTGGCAATGATGGTACTTACTTCCTCCGCTAAAGGAGCCTGGCCCAACAGATGGTGCTTGATCTCCCTGACTCTGACAAGCACGGTGATGACTACATCCTAGTGGGAGGAGACTTCGAGTTCCTGCCCAATCGCGCTGGACTTGTTGGCCGTTCGCTTCCAAAGGTCTCAGGGAATTCAGGTCGGTTCGACTATTATGCCTTTTCATTTACTTTATTTCCTTCTTGCCTTGTATATTTATTATTGCTGCTCATGCCTGCTTTAAATTCCTCTAGCAGCTACCTCCTTAGCTAAACAGAAGAAGAGGCAAGCCAATTTTGCTGAGGTGCAGCGCTGCCTTAATCTCAGGGGAACTCACTTAGCACCTGATCTGCTCGATTACGTACCGAGCTATCGACAAGTAATACGCTATCGTGAGACTCGACAACGAGACCCACCGTCTCTCGCTAGAAAAGACACACCTCATCCGCCTCAATAGCAAGCATAAATTAAATTAGAAGAGATAACGGGGCAGAGGACATCCGATTTGAGGGCTGCCGTGCTTAGTCGAAATGTGGCAAGCACCTCGGCTACGCTTTCTATGCAGATCACGGCGCCACTGCCGCCACCACCTCCGGGGTTGGCTCCGCAGATTGCCACCCCAGTGCCGAACCCAGTATATGAGCCAACAGAGACTGGAGGAATGCTTCAGGCCCGATCCTCATCTCCCACCGAGACACGTCCCTCTCAGCACCGTCTTCTAGTTCGTAGAGACGGTGCCGAGGTAACTCCAGCAAGGGAGGGAGAGACCGCAGCACCTACACCTTGGCTCCATGAGTTCAACTGCCAAGGCCACTAGCTCAACTCTAGCGACTCTTCAAAGACTGGAAAAGTCACTGAGTGTCTAACTATGGGGATGGCCCTGCCCCTGGACATCGCCGATCATTTCGGTTTGAATTTGCCAAGTCTCTTTAAGAGAGTGTATTAGCTCGGCGTCGAGGTAAGCTCCTTTGATACTCTCCTTTACAGTTATTGGCCTTTCCTCTTCGTTCCATATTTGATTTTCCTTCTCTCCTATGTTGTTTTTTGTATCAGCACTTCAGGTTGTGATTGTGTTGCACGGCCGTTTTGTCGAGGTATCGAGGGAGACCAAGAAACTCGGCAAAGCTCTCACTCAGTCAACCAAGCGCGCACAAAGCTTGGGGGTGGATCTTACTTGCAACGCCTTAGCCCTCCAAGGGTTGGAGACTCAACTGAAGACAGCTGAGGAGGAGGATATGAGGGCGAAAGAGGAGGCAAAAAAGACCAAAGAAGAGGCATCCACTATCATTGCAGCCAATGCCAAACTCGGGGCATGATAGCAGCCACATAGGCTGAAGCAGAGATGCTGAAAAAGATCATCGTTGACCTCCAATCTTCTAAGGCCGAACATGATGACCTTCTTTGGCAACAAGGGTGGGATGAATGTGGCGCCCACTTGGCCAAACAGATGGTGGAACTCAAGATCGAGCTCCTAACCCTTGGGTACAAACAGGGCTTGGAGCGGGCCGGGGTTCCTCTTGATTCCTCCTTATAGAGCGAGCCCCCAACAGAGGTCGACACTGTCGCCAAAGAGAAAATTTCCAAAGCGGATCCTACTGACCCCGAGGTCCCTTCAGTGTTGCCTCTTCCTTTCCCAGGAGACGTTCAGGACACGGCAACCAGCCGTTATGCTTTCGATGGGGAGAAAGTGGTGGAGATCCCAGACGACGGCTAAGAGGAGAGGAAGGAGGGAGGTGGCCGACCTGAGGTGGTAGACAACGTCCAGTCCTGAGCCTTGGCGCTCCCTTGTCCTCGGTCGTTTTGATTTGCTTCCATTGTATTTTCTTTTTTGTCTGTTTATTTCAAGTTTGGGGTCTCGGCCATTTTTCCTGTGTAAGGCCGTTCCCCCTATTATGTATTGCTTTGTTTGTAATGAAAATGTGATTTCTTCTGTTCATTTGTTTTTCTTGCTTTATCTCGACCATGGGACTGATCCATCCCAAGGGTTATTAGAAACCCTAGGAGTTGGAACTCCTGAGAGAATATTCTATCCTCGAGGTCGAATTGGCCCCCTTCCGCTAAAAGTTGTTAGAAATTCTAGGAGTTAAAACTCTTAAGAAGATATTCTATCCTCGAGGCCGAACTGTACTTTTAAGTGGAAAAAACGTGACATGAATTTTTAATTTTCAAAAAGTACAATATTCATTCAAAAGGTACAAACTTTGTCAGAAATCGAGGAGTATAGTGCTTAATGGTAAAAAATAAAAAACCCTTAGGTTGGCCGAGTTCCACGGCCTGTGGACATCCTTCCCATTAGTCCTTTGAAGGTAGTAAGCTCCAGTCTCGATGACTAACTTAACTTTGTACGAACCCTCCCAGTTTGGCCCCAGCTTCCCTTCCCCTAATGCCTTTGAGTTGCCCATGACTTTGTGTAGGAGCAAATCTCCAAGGACGAACTCCTTGGGTTTAACTTCTTGTTGTAATCTTGGCTTATTTCTCGCTGGTAGGAGTGGATCCACAGGAGTGCTTCTTCCCGTTGTCCTTCTAGCATGTCCAGGTCTGTGAACAACAATTCCCATTCTACTCAAGATTGAAATCATCGATTCTCATGGTGGGAAGGCCAATTTCGAGTGGAATCACTGCCTCTACGTCATACGCCATCAAGTAGGGTGTCTCTCCGATGGATCGGTGCAGCGTAGTTTGGTACGACCATAATACTTGGAGAATCTCATCTGCCCATCTATCTTTCGCCTTGTTATGCCTTTTCCTGATTCCGGCCAAGATGGTCGTGTTTGAGGCCTCTGTCTGGCCGTTGCACTTAGGATACGCCACGGTGGAATTGTATTACTCGATCTTCAGCTCGGCACATAACTATCGAAACATCCTTCCATCAAATTAGGTGCCGTTATCTGATTGAGAGCGCATGGGATGCCGAATCGGGTTATAATATTTTTCCACGCAAATTTCTTCATGTCTGTTTCCCTAATATTAGTAAGCAATTCGGCCTCGATCCACTTAGTGAAGTAATCTGTTGCTACTACCAGAAACTTCTTATTTCCAATGGTCCTAGGGAATGGGCCAACGATATCGAGTCCCCATTGTGCGAACGGCCATGCACTGGTTAGGGAATGTAGCTTCCCTAACGGTTGGTGGATGAAAGGGGAGAAGAGCTGGCATTTTTCACACTTTTGCACGTACTGCTGAGCATCCTTCTGCATATAAGGCCACTAGTAGCTTTGGGAGATTGCTCGGTGGGCAAGGGATCATCCTCCTGTGTGACCACCACAAATCCCTTCCTGAATTTCATAAAGGAGGTCCTCCACTAGGCTGGGGTGTACACGTAGAAGATAGGGTCCCGTGTAAGAACGGAAGTACAACTTGTCAGTTTGGGAAAGCCAAAAATTAGCCGATTTCAACCTTACCTTGTGCGCTTCTTTCTTCTCAATTGGCAGAGTTTCATCTTTTAGAAACGCAACAATGGGATCCATCTAGGATGAAGCCATGGGATCCATCTAGGATGAAGCCAGATCAATCGTTAATACCGTTTGTTGCTTAGCCTGCTTAGTGCTATCTATGCTCAGCCTTGGGAGGAATGGCATTGCATCGTCCTCTCTGCGTGGGCTGTCGTTGCCGAGGTGAGGCTGGCCAATGTGTCTGCGTGGCTATTGTTAGCACGGCTTATTTGCTCTATGAAGATGGATGCAAATTTTTTCATAGCCTCTGTGGCCTCCTCACGATACTTGGCCAGTCGATTGTCTCCCGCCTCATATCTCTTTTTAATTGGTTGGCAATCAGTTGAGAATCGCTAAATACTTCAAGGTTGGTGATGCGGAGCTTCAATGCCATTTCTAGACCAATCAACAAGGCCTCGTACTTGGCCACGTTGTTCGAAGCGTTGAAGCGAAGTTTCACGACCTACTCCAGTATCAAGCCGTCCGGGAAGGTGAGAACCGTTTTTATCCCGGACCTTCTACTGTTGGACACCCTGTCAAAGTGTAATTTTCAAACCCTCCCCCCCCCCCCCCCTCGAGCTCGGTAAAAGGGCGAGCTGATCCACTTCTTCTTCCTCTGTTCCTAGGACGTTTCAAGAGAACTCATCCACGAAGTTGGCCAATACCTAAACCTTGATGGCTGTATGGGGCCGAAAGCTGATGTCGTGTTCCCCTAGCTCGACGGCACATTTGGTCATCCTTCATGTTAGGTCTACTTTTGAGAGCACAGACTTTAATGGATACTTGGTAAATACGATGACATCGTGCGCATGAAAATAGTGCTGTAACTTTCATGATGCGATGACAAGGGCATAAGCTAACTTCTCCAGGGGCAAGTATCTGGTCTATGACCCGGTGAGAGTGTGGCCGACATAATAAACCGGCATTTGGTGCTTGCCCTCATCCCTGATGAGAATTGCACTCATAGCATGCAAGGATATTGCGAGATACGCATATAACACTTCCCCATTCTTTAGGGTAGAAAGCAACGGTGGAGATGTGAGGTACGCTTTTAAGGCTTAGAGCGCCTACTCCCAGTCCTCGCTCCAACGGAATCGTTGCCCCTTCTTCGATGTTAAGAAAAATGGCCTACACTATGACGCTCCATCCTACGGGCACATTGGAACATACATAACTATAAATAAGGAGGATATTCTAGCAATGCATTCATAATTACACATGATAAATACTATACCATTAAAGGTTCAGAACTTTTTCAAAATGCTTAATAATTACAGTCATTCAGAAAGTTAACAAAAATTTACAAAATGTTCACAGAGACTGAACAAAAGAGCAAAAAGAGAAATTTAGACGACCTGCCACTCTGTAACACTCCGACCCTTCACATGGCAACGATATTATCCGCTTTGGGCAAAATTCCTCACGATTTTGTTCTTCCTAGGGGATCACACATCCTTGCATTGCTCCTGCCCAAGTACGCTTAACTACGGAGTTTTACTAGGGTTTGTACCACCTGGAAAAAGGCCTCATTGAATGTAAGGGTCCAGAGTCTTTTCTTTATAGCCCAGGAACTCCTTATCCCTTTTCGATGTGAGAAACCAGGATATCACAATTCACCCCCTTAGGGCTGCACGTCCTTGTGCAGTAGCCTGCCAGGTCCGGTAGCCTACTAGTCCTTATCGACCCGCCCACTCTAGAGCCCACCCACGTGTCACGCGAGATGGCAAGGGCCCACCCTCGGAGGTGAGGAGAGTCGGCTCTAATACCATCTCTAACACCCTGACCCTTCACATGGTAACGATATTATTCGCTTTCTGCAAAAACCCTCACGATTTTGTTCTTCCTAGAAGATCACCCATCCTTGCATTGCTCCCATCCAAGCACGCTTAACTGCGGAGTTTTGCTAGAGTTTCTACCACCTAGGAAAATGTTTCGTTGAATGTAAGGGTCCAGAATTTTTCCTTTATAGTCCAGAAACTCCATTTCCCTTTTCAATGTAGGAAACCAAGATATCACACACTCTCTCCGTTCCTCAAAGTCTTCTTCTTCAACAAACACACCTTTCTCAAATTGTTCTTCTTCTTCACCTGTGGCATAAATGCCATGAGCCAAAGCCTAGAAGTAAATTTTCTAAATCGTATAACAAATTCATAACAAAATATCATACAATACATATCATATAATACCCAAATACAAATTTAAGGCCAAAGAGACAGGCAATTTAACGGGTAAGCCTATATAAGAACAATTGTGCGAGTGCGTGATACAGATGAATGCAATGCAGTTGCCCAACCCAACGTACTTCTAGAACAATATCAAGAATTCCACGCCGTGAATTTCAGAGTAGACTTGATGGGACCTAATCACCGAACCTATCCTCGCCTCATTGCGAAAGATAAACCCTCACCTTGGTTACATGCCTTAACCGCTTTACTCAATGGCAACGGCGTAAGGGCGCGGGCCTTTCAATTTTATCCATCCTTATTCTAGGCCAGCCGATCCCACATTAAGGACCAAGATGTTCATTAGGCATCAACCTAAAATCTAATTAAAAAGCTAGTGATGAATCCATGGTGCCTAACCCCCTTTTTATAATAAACAATCTCCCAATTTATTTTTAAATTTGGCAACCAAGGACGCCCTATATTCAAAACTACGAAAGAATGATTTCTATATAACCTAACCCACAATGATAGGTACGAAAGGAATTTTGATAACCCAAGATGCAATTTAGGAATACTCATGAAGTGTAATATACTTCTCATGTACAATTAATTGTAGCATAACATCATAGTATTGCACAAAGTACTACTTACTAAAGCATAAAGTACAAATATGCGAAGTGTAAGCTTGTAATTCATGTGATATAGATCCAACCTATTGGCATGATTTTTAATAATCAAACTGTTAATTTCATACACCAATTACTCACATAAATCAATTAAAGTCCATATGTTCAAGTTCTATAAAGTAACATGCCATTCAAGCACTTCACCAAATTCAAGTAAGCATTTAGTTGTCAAATTTAAAGTTACAACAGTATTTTTAAGTACTAGGCATGGATTTAATTTTTGATTTCTGAACACAAATTAGATAAAAATATTTTCTACAATTTCTATGTTTAACACTAAGGTCAGATCCTAAGGCAAAAGGGTCATTTATTTTATTTAATAGAAAATCGTTCATCACTTTACAGAAGAAAATGCATAATTTAGGTCTCTGTTGGCCACGGTTATGGAGCATCAATTCAAGGGCTACGGGTTTGAGTTTTGGAGAGATTTTAGTTTATGGTGTCTCCAACATGTTTCATGTTTAATGCTAGGGAAAGTTGTTTGGAACGAATTGGTGTTTTTGGCAAATTTATAAAGTTGGTTTAGTCAGTCCAAAAAGGATCTGCAGAATAGGTTTTTAACAGATAAGTTACAAGGCCTTTGGGGTACCATCCGATGGTATTTTGGGATGCTTTTTTCTTAGTATTTAGTTTAATATATTAGCTACAGTTTTCATGTTTACCACTTTTGGATTTGGCTACTAAAAACTTAGAGTTTTGGTCTCACAAAAATACGGGACAGAGAGTTTTGTCAGTCACTAAATCACAATAGTGACTTTGGGAAGGGTTTTAAATTATCAATACTTCATATTTTTGATTCATTGTCGGCGGACAGTAAGCTAAACATGTCCTCTACAAGTTTTATATTTTGACCTAAGCTCGGTTCTCACTCTAACTTAAGATTTTTAAATCTGCAACTTAGAGTGGTCAAAATCTGATACTCATTGGTAAAAATAATATATCTAAAGTTCTACTTAACGAAATCACTTCAAACCAATTTTGTATGAAAAAGAACTTAAAACACTAGGTCTGGACATAAAAATCACTTTAAGATCATTGTTCTACAATTAGTTGTGTTATTTTAAAGTTCGTGGTAGAATGTTGGTATGCCCAAAAAATTAGAATTTTAATTTTTTGTGTATTTTCTTTACATGCATGTCATATACTCATACAAACCAAAGTTTCAGAACCTATTTAAGCCATAAAACTCAAAAATATTCACATGCAAGCACATACAAGACTTAATCATACACGAACAGTCCACAATCTATTCTTACAACATCTTTTTAAGTTAATCTTTGTTTCTTATTCGTAGGGTTGATTATAGAAAAGGATTGAGATCTATTTTATAAAAGGATGATAGAAGGTCTTAGAAGATTTATTTACTTGTTTTGATACTCTAAGGGTTGAAGAAGGATGTGACTTGGCTTTATTTCATTTTCCTTAGTCCCTTCTAGCCTCTTCTTCCTTCTTTTTTCCTTTACCTCTCCATCTTTTTTTTGAAACACTTAGAAAACTCTCTGAACCCTCTCCCTCACTGAAGTACCGAAATATGAAGAGGAGAATGGGGTATGGGTGTGTTTTTATTTACTGAAAAATAGGTAACTTTAATTATTAGTATTTTTTGCTACGACAAAACAGAACACGTTGGCAAAAATTCAAAACTAATTTTTTTTAGCGACATGGAACTCATTCGTTGGCAAAACAGTGTCGAAAAACAATTGGTGCCAATTTTTCTTTCCTTCAATTAGGATGTAAACTTTTTACCTACGCGTTATTTATTTTTGCCAACGCGTTGAGCGTTGATAAATAAAAAATTCATTACCGACAAACTCTGTGGATGGGTAAAAGTCGGCATATTATTTTGACCCCGTAAATATCATTAGTTTATTTATTTTTGCCAGCATGTTGAACATTGGTAAATAAAAAACTTATCACCAACAAACTGTGTACGTGGTTAAAAATCAACACATTTTTTTAATCAACATAAATGACATAAATTTATACATAAAACTACGTAATTTAGTATAATCTTTTATTTGATATGACTACTTATCGGTTTTAGTATCATTATTTGAGTTAATTTGTAAAAATTGCAACACTATCAAATTAAGTAACGTTGGTACATATTTTTACTTAAAATAAGTTAAATGGTTTAAATAGCAATTAAAATTTCATAAGAATTTAAAAATGATATAGATAGTCATATATTGGATAATTAATGTTAAATTTGAAATAGATTTTTAAATATTTTTTTAAAAGTATATAGCGTTCTTGAAACAAGTTAATTTTGAAGCCAAGATTCCAATGAACCTAATCTAATCCCTCTTTAACTTATATTATTTCTTTCATTCAGGTCCATTTCCCACTTCCACACAAAACTTGATTTTACTTTTTCATTTCCCACCAAGGACCATCGGAGCCTTGTGAGTTCTAGGCCGTCCACTGGCCATCGCACTGGCCACCACCACCGACTATCAACGCTGTCCATCCACTACTACAATATTGCAGAAAGATCACGCTTTAAAATTTTTAAAGATCTCAATTTTTATAACACTATGACAAAAAAAGATAAGTAAAACTTTTAATCTCAGTTTAGAAGATTAATTGAAATAATATGCATTTTTTTATCTCTGTTACTAAAAATTGAGACTATTTTCGAAATTTTTAATCTTAATTTATTAAATCAAGTGTGATAGTATGTAATGTTGTTACAAAAATACTTGTAATGAAATTAAAAGCACAATTGTATTATTCTAAAGTATCCGACTTTCTTAAACAAGAATTCCAAGATTAAGTCTCACCTCTGTGTTTGTGTTAAACAAAAGAAAGAAAATCCAAGAGTTAAAGCCATCTCTCTTGGTGACGCAGAGTTTGGCCCGCACCGTTGTGACCACTGCACCATCGCGACCACCGCAGGCACCGTAGGCGCCAAACCACCACGACCACCGCAGGCCCATCATCTGCCGCCATCGACTGCCGCCCAACTGCATTCACCAGGCGCCGCCCAATTGCTTGCACCATAATCGCCGACCACCAAGAGATCTACCTACAGGTTTGTTTCTCTCTTACCCTTGCTCTATAGATTGAAATTAAGGACTCCAATCTCCCACATTGAACACAAATTGAATCCCTAAATTAATTCATCTGCAACCCCCAATTTGTTTAAAGAAATTTATTTTAAACACAAATTGAATCCCTATATTAGTTTATCCGTAACACCAATTTTTGTAAGCCCTAGATAATTGAGATTGAGATTTTCCAAAGGAGAATGAGTGTTGTTTAAGAAGCATTGATAATTTGTTTTGTGAAAAAGTATTCCAACATGCAATTGAGATTCTTTGCCGTTTTCTGGAATTTCTGTTAGTGCTCTTGTCATAATCCATTATGTTATATCACTTTGCACGCAAAATATAGTTATCTTGTTCTCATCATCTTCGGTAGCCAGGAAGATTTCTAGTTTATTTTTTTAGTTTTTATTAAAATTTCTGGTCCATGCTCCAATGTGTTTTGCATGTATATTACTCTTATTTTAAATTTGAAGAGCTTGTATGTGGCTTTGCGAAGGGCAAGTTGTGAGTTTTACATGTGAACTTTTTTGCCCTTCTAGGCGATTGAATGCGAATATCGACATAGTAAGATTGTGAGGCTCAACCCAAGAGATTGTTGGTTCTGCTTGGCAGGGAGCTTAAAAGGGAGCTTAAAGATTTCATGAAAAATGAATAAAATTAGTAAGTTTGGGTTCTTTATGGTGTATCTAACATATAGACTATTGAACCAAAAAATTGAGCTATGTAGCTTGACAAAGTTTGAGAAAAATTTATGGATAAATTTTAAGTCAAGTAATCAAACACAATGCATAAAGAGAATAGATATGATTACGGAGTTGCGTAAGTTAGACCTTCAATAAGTTGAGGGGCTGGACTTAGACTTATACTTTATAACTTAGGTTTGAAACACTTTGATACATGAACCTTAAAAGGGATATAGTCCTGTTACGTTGGTTTTGAGATAATTGAGTTTCTTGGATTGTGTGAG
Organism: Heliamphora exappendiculata; assembly: GCA_034768845.1. NCBI lineage: Eukaryota > Viridiplantae > Streptophyta > Magnoliopsida > Ericales > Sarraceniaceae > Heliamphora > Heliamphora exappendiculata. The sequence continues at coordinate 19,814 of JAOTRH010446022.1, forward strand.
AAAATGAACATGTTGAAGTGGGAAGTCGAAATAATAAAAAGACTAATATTGAGTCAACCATGCTTTAGAATATTGAGTCAACCATGCTTTAATCTCATCCACAATTCTTTCTACAAAGTCTTGCAGCGGATTAGGATTTGCCAATTTATAATCTGATGAGGAGATCCACATGCCGTCCTGAAATTATTCAAGATGTTTAGGGTTACAAGCTAACTAATATGTTTGAACTAGTTAAAACATGGTAACATGCATAAGTACTCATCAAGCCATCACCCATGGCTGTTTCTTTGAATGAGCCCCTCAATAACCAGGCTTTTCTCACACCTTCACTATCAACCTATCCACAACCCTTTTTGGGAACAAAACCTATAACCTATTTTTCTTGTTTTATTGAAGTTATATTTACCAAAATTACTTTTGTCTTGACACCACATGCAATTCATCATGTCTGCAGTGTTGTCCTTTTTTGACCTCCTATTATAGTGCATATAATTGGAATGAATTTGACGCACGACTCTTGTCCTTTTTTGACCTCCTATTATAGTGCATATAATTGGAATGAATTTGACGCACGACTCTGATGTAACATTTGTACCATTCTTATTGTAATGCTTCCAAAGGTATGTTAACCATTGTTATAATTTATGTCATGTTTTACTAGGTGTTTATGAATTTTAGGGTATTTTGATAGGTTTAGGTTTGTTAGATATAGCTTGTAGTATTCATGGTTTGTATAGGTAAGTGTCTTTCTACAGTATACATATTAAACTTAGAATATTTTGATGGACAAAGTTTTTTAGTTTTCTATTATTGAGTTATACTTCTAGAAGAATTTAGAGATTTTAGCAGTGCATTTTATACTTGTTCTTCAACTAACCATATGGGAAATTGAGATAGTGTTCATGTGTATTTTCTTAACATTTATGTGGCTGAAGTGTCACATTTTTTTTCATAAAATGCCATGTTTCTGTTCTTGGTTTACTGTTCATAGCATAGTTGTACATAGAAGAGTGGAGTGCCTATGAAAGTTTATGCATATTATATCATAGTTTGTCCAATACAACTATTTTGTTTTGTTTATTTTAAGATATATATTTTTTCTTATTCTAGAAAGCTAGAAGTATATAATTATCGAAATTTTAAGTTCAACTATTTTACCTTCTCTTAGTTTTGTTGGCAACCAAATTGATAAATAGAAGCGATTGACATATAATTTTTTTTTCTTTTACAAATTGCAGATGTCAATGTCTCAATGGTTAATGGCCATGCTGGAATAACATTTCTTTCCATTTTTTCACAAGTATGGTCTTGTGTTTCAATTTTTTTTGATATTGTTCTTTAGATTTTTATTTAAATGAGATGATATTGATTTATGTTTCTAATTTTTATTGCCCTTCTGTCTCTATTTTAGAGTTTTTGGAATCTTCCTACCCAATAATAGAAAATTTGCTATCTGATAAGGAGCAGGTTAAAACATTTTTATTCTCGCCTATTTTCTTTTTAGTTTTTTTTTTTTTAGAGTGGAAGAGTATTAACTATTGAGTTTTTTTTATTTTTTTCTCTTTTGTATATTTAGTAGCCTAGATGAGATTTATTGCCCAAATTTTGTCATCGCATCTCAATTCTATAAAAGGTTGAAAACGAAAAGAAAAAACTATTGCAAGTAGAACAAGTTTTAGAGAGGCATATGAAAAAACTCCAGTCAATGTCTAAAAAAGATAAATGATGATTGCAATGATAGCGGTGAAGACAAAAAAAAATGACAAAGGTAGAAGAACTTGATTAGGGAAAGCAAAACCAAAAGAACATGGAGCCAGTAAAGTGAAATGACTTCCTGAAGTTGGACCAAGCATATTACTTATGTTACATACTGTTGTTTGTCAAAATAATTAAATTTCAATCTTTATATGACTGTATAAATTTATTATTTCTTTTCAAACTGATATACTGTGTCAATTTGGTTTGGATGGAATACTTATATAACAGAATTTTAAAATTTTATTCTATATTATGGCTTTGTTAATTTCTATTAAGTGTGTTTGAATGACACAAAATATTTGAGGTGGTCAAATATAATATAATGCTTTTGGCGATGAATTTTTTTGTGGACAAAGATTTATCATTAGCGACACATTTTAATGTGTCGACAAAGTATTAAAATTAAAAATATCGTAATTAATTTTGGCGACAAATTTTATCGTTCACATAAGTGTCATAGTAGCCTAGATATGAATGATTTTTTCCAACGGATCATGTATTTGTCGACATAAAATTTAACTTATTGGCAACGCAAAATCATATTGGCAAATTCATCTTTTTTGCCAACGTATAGACTATACGTTGGTGAAACTTTTTAGTGGTGCCTTCTTACCAATGACCTGGCGACATACTAATTTGTGTCAGCAAACACTATTACCTACTCAATTAGATTTTTATCGATAATTTTTGTTGCGTTGAAAAATTTATTTTTTGTTGTAAGTGTCGTGAGTTCCTTTGTGTAAAGCTGTTGTCTCTAATTGCAAGTTACTTATGGCATAGTTCTATTTGTCGTGTCCCTTGCGAAGATGTAGTTAGTTGAATAAACCCTTACTTAACTATTCCTACAGTTAGGGGTCTCGATCTACAAAACTTTGTTCAACGTGGACGTTTACGATACTTTAAGTCGTAATGTTGAGAAAAGATTGCCTCACAATTCGAAAAGGTATTAAGAGGTTCCCGTGCATTGTCCTAATCTTTCGTGAAAGTGCTAAGACCTAATAACATAATATCTTGACGATCATCGTCACTCACATACCTACGGCCAAGGTTTTGAAGATCAACGAACAAAAACACACGTAGAGTTTGATAAGAATGGTCAGCTCAATTTTACTGGTTTCAGATAAGGTGACCATAAGGCAATGAATAGGTAAGTGCTTAGCTGAGAATTTTGTGTGAGCACGAGATGCAGCTGGGGTTAGAATATCTTATGGTGGACTCCCAGATAATTCAAAGGTAAGGAGTCATAGTTTAAGCAATCACCATTGACCTAGGTTGATAGGCCAAGAGATTAGCAATTAATGAATATTATAGAGAGGAGGTTTTCAAGATCAATCTGTGCAACATCAGACCTTGACAAAAAATATGTTTAAGCAACGGGTAGCTAAACTAAATATTTATCTTGAAGTTATGTCGGCCTAACGTACTTCAATTCAAGCATCCAAGTCAACTACCCATGTTAAGATTTCAAGAACTTTCAAAATTATTTTAGTCGGATGTAGTATTGAAGTGAGGGAAAAACGAATGGTGGTGAAGGATCTTGGCAATATCAAATGATGTTGAGTTCTATGAATAGAGAGCTAGTCCAAGGATGAGGGCTTGCATTAAAGGATAATCCAACGTGAATACTAGCTGTTCTCTAGACATGGCTCAACAATGAAAATTTTAAGGATGATGGTATTTTCTAGGATGAAATTCCCGATAAGATTACTAATAAGACTTGGGTGTAGAAGAATTACCTACGAATGATACTAGGTAGCATTGTTGAGGACCGATATTATCAGAAGGAAAGATAAGCAAGAATTTTAATCGAGTATAAAAGTTGATACAAGCATTTGGAAAAAGAAATTAATAAGGGTGAAGTTACGGAATTTTAACGATGGTTTCTACAAAACTTAGGCTACTCTGAGTGCTTTATTATCTAGGAGTTAGTTAACTTATCGATGGTTCAATCGTTTATCAGCTATCTCAAGAGAGTGTTGAGATTCAGGGTTGTTTCCATTTTTTTTTTGTAAGGATCTGGTAGAATGCAGTTTGAGATTATGAAGTAGCTTTTGAAGAATTCAACAACGACCACTTGCATTCCATTCAAATACGTAACCATTACAAAGTTTTCAAGAGTTCATAAAACACACATTCATCATTCAACAAAGGAAAGATACAATGCCTAGCATGCTAAGGCCTAAACAGATAGATGTGGATACAAGTAGCGAATAACTGAGTCGTTCTCCCACGTCGCCTTGTAGATACCGTAGCAGCACCACTGCACTTCTATGTGCCAAAAGCCCTCCGACCCTATGCAAGTCCTTTTGATAATGGCAACTGGTATCTCTAGGTATGTTTCTGGACTGTTGAAGTCGATTGTCGGGTTGATGATTCCTCTCTTGTCTCTGGGTTTCTAGGACTACATCCACCTTGCATCCATCCTATCCCCTAATAACCTTTTGAATCCTGGTGGTACCTTCAGACGGTAGGTGGTTTCATCACATCTCTTCAACACTCTTAGTGGTCTCATATACCTCGAAAAAGACTCGGGCTTTTTCCATTTTCACGTCCTCTCAGGGAATACTCTCACATACACTCGTTCTCCAACACGATAGTCTTTGCGGTAATCTTAGCTGTTCTAGTAGATTACTGCATCCGTTGCTTCGTCATCATTTGGCTTTGGTGGCGGTGCCTCTAGTAGATCATAAAAGAAAGCGATGGCTCGCTCCCCATTCTCGTCGTCGTCATCCTCTAGGCCCTCCTCATCGTCTGCTTCGAAGTCTGCCTTGTCCCCTACTACATCTGGTTCTTTGTTTGCTCCTATTTTCTCGACCTCTTCTTCTTCCTGAGCCGGCCACTCATCCGGAAACATCTATGCTAACGAAAATACGTCTACCAGGTTTTGCTCTTCAGCGGGTTCTTCCTCGGGGTCCTCTTCTAGATCTCCTTTGGGATCTGAGTTTTCATGTTCCGGTGCTGCCCATGGTTTTCCAGCCGGCCCTGCGTTGGATGTCTTTCTAAGAAGAAAAGATAGAGAAAATTCTAAGGTAAAAATTTTAAGTTGTTAAAATTATATGTGATAAATTAATAGCATGGACATTCTACATAGTTTCTACGCTACAGAACTCGTAATCTCCCATCTCCCAAGGCATATTGGTTCACTAAACCTAGATTTTGATACAACTGTGATGCCCCCGTCCTACGGGCACGTCGGGACATACATAACTATAAATAAGGGGGATATTCTAGCCATGAATTCATAATTACATATGATAAATATTATACCATTAAAGGTTCAGAACTTTTTCAAAATGCTTAATAATTACAGTCATCCAGAAAGTTTAACAAAAATTTACAAAATGTTCACAGAGATTAAACAAAAGAGCAAAAAGAGAAATTTCTAAATCTTCAAGCGGCGTTGTTGGGGTCGACTGGCTCCTATCACTCTTCCCGTTTCTCGAAATCTTCTTTTTCAACGAACACACCTTCCTCAAATTATTATTCTTCTTCACCTGTGGCACGAATGCCATGAGCTGAAATCCAGAAGCAAATTTCTTAAATCATATAACAAACTCGCAACACAATATCCTACAATATATATCGTATAATACCCAATACAAATTTAAGACCAAAGAGATAGACAATTTAACGGGTAAGCATATATAAGAATAATTGTGCGAGTGCGTGATGCAGATGAATGCAATGCAGTTGCCCAACCCAATGTACTTCTAGAATAATATCATGAATTTCACACCGAGAATTACATAGTAGATTTGATGGGACCTGATCACCGAACCTATCTTCGCCTCGTTGCGAAAGATAAACCCTTGCATTAGCTACATGCCTTAACCGTTTTACTCAATGGCAACGGCATGGGGCGGGCCTTTTAATTTTGTTCATTCTTATTCCAAGCCAACGGATCCCACATTAAGGACCATGATGCTAGTTAGGCGTCAACCCAAAGTCTAATTAAAAAGCTAATGACGAACCCATGGTGCCTAACCCCCTTTTTATAATAAACAATCTCCCAATTCATTTTCAAATTTGATAACCAGGGACGCCCTAGATCCAAAACCACAGAAAGAATGACTTTCATATAATCCAACCTACAATGATAGGTACGAAAGGAACTTCGATAACCCAAGATGTAATGTAAGAATGCTAGAAATTTTCACCTGGACCTGCGAGTCCCGCTCCTGGTTTCTCAAGGAGGATCGGACTCTCAGGATCTCTTGCCCCATCACGTAGAGCGCTAATTCCTTAGCGAGGTCAGGCCCGATGGTCCTTGCTGTATCGGTAGCGAGCCTTTTCTCCCTTTTCTATGCTTTGTGCCCTTCTATAGAACCTGGCAAAACATGTTCATCAAGTACAGTGGGCACCTTCGAAGGTGTCGCAATTGGAGGTTTTGCAATATGTTTTCAGCTAGGTTCCCACAAACAGCGCCAAATGTATGAGGGTGCTGCATAGATTATATTTACTTATTGGGTTGAACCCGGCCCGATTGGTCCCACCAATAGACTCGCACCTACATAAATTAGCAAACGTGAGCTAACCAGTGGCAGTTTGCCAGTAACCACTCTGATGGAGAAATCAGAACGAGGTTTTTATTAAAGGAGCTTCTTATCAGAAAATAAAGAGAAGAAGAAACGTAGCTTTTTTTGCCGAAATTCTTAATGTCTCCCCCTTTATATTTGAGTTCTCCCTTTTTATAGTGGGTAGTGCTCTCTCTCTCTCTCTCTCTCTTCTAATCTCATGATTATTCCTTCTGACACGTAGCCCTGCAAAACGATTGGCTATGCTGGCTTAGCGGCGCTGACACCCAACCACAGTCCCATCACCATTAATTTCCCACCTTTGCCCGTCCTTTGGGTCGAGGTCCTGGCTTTAAATGCTTTCCCCGAGGCCTGCGATGCACTCGATGGGAAAACGTCAGATCTAACCGCATTTAATGCTGCCTCATCAAGGTCAAGTAGCATTAAATATTGTACTTTTTTAATCACATCACATTAAATGCATTATTAGCACCATAGCTTGTGCCTGGTGGTCGGTTTCCAACGAGCTTGGCCTTGGCCCATCTCATATGGGTCAAGCTTCTTCTTAGGCCCTCTTCTTCTGGGCTTCGTGGCGGGTCATTAGGTCCGGACCTCAAACCGCATTCTTTACTTTTATTGGGTTTTTTTCCTAGGTCTTAGCAAAGTCCAACAAGTATGAGTTCTGTAATTCGTCGAACATGGACCCTCGACCCACCCCACTTCATATATATATATATATATATATATATATAATTAGCCCAGACCGAGTCATTATCGACTAAAACTCAGTAGGGTATAGTTTACTCTATTTGTGAAAATATCTTTAGTGCATTGTTGAGTTGGTATGAAAATTATGCGAACAAATAATTCACAAAAAATAAAAGTAAACTAAAGGGAAAAAAGAAAAAAATTTATATAAATTAGTTTTTGTTACTTTTTTAATTTTCAAGAAAAGTAATTGTTTTTTCATGAGCCATAATTTTATACTTTTTAAAAAAATTTATTTTATAGGCAAATATTTTATGCCAAAAAAATATTATTCTAAGACTCACCTTTTTTTACAACAATTAAACACACGTGTGAAAATAAAATAATTATATTTTTTTCTGTTAAATGAACGAAACTGAGAGAAAAATATCAAAATTCTTTTAAAAATATTAATTTACATTGCATGAAATTGTTTGTTAACAAATTGAAATGGACCCCACCGACAGAAATCAACAATAAAAAAATGTCACAAAAGAAAGAAAAGAAGAAGGGTGAGAATAATAGGATGGGACTAGGGTTGAGTGTTCCTTGAGAAAATCTTCTGTCCAGGGGCAAGGATGGCCATGGGATCAAAACTGGCCTTCCGCTCGACAAATCTGGACCATTGGTTCCCAAAATGGTTCTTCCATTCCTGTTGGGTTGTGTAGTGAGGGAGGTAGAGCTTGAAATCGAAAGCGTTGTCTCGGCAGCAGCGAATAATTTCTTGGTTTTGCGCCACCAGTTCCTCCACCGCCGGACCCTCTGGGAACGGCGGATTAAAGCGGAGCAACGCCACTATATAGAATATCTCCCCTTCCGGCAGCACCACCGAGGTCCGATCATCCCACCTTTTTTAAGACGGACAGAAAAATCACGTTAATCTTTATTTTGTGTTTGGGATAATAGTTTATTTACTTATTTTATTTTATTTACTTTTATTTTTAATGAATTTTTTTAAAATTTTATCACCAAGACAAATAAGAAAGATAAAAAAATTAATCAAAATAAAAAAAATCAAAAAAAATAAAAATAAGCCAAAATAAGTGTTAATTTGGAAACCTTGTTTTAAGCGTGTTTTTTGACTTTAAGTTAATTTAAGTCTAAAGGTCAAAAGTTTATTTAATTAGAAAATTAATGACTTTTAAGCCACTAAAAAAGCTAAATAAACTAGATGCAAAATGCTAAAATTACCTTTAGCTTAAATAAGATTTTGTCAAACAGAAAAGTCAAAAAATCAAAAAATTAAAAAACTAAAACACCAAAAAGTCAAAAAATAAAAAGATAAAATTTAAAATTATTATAAAAAAAGTCCAAAAGCCAAAAAGCCAATAGAATAAAAGCAAAAATTATAAAACGAGACATTTTGACTTTTGAAATTTTAAGCCAAAAAGTCAAAAAAGTCGCTTTAAGCCGGTTTGTCAAATAAGCACGGTTAATAAAACAAATTTAATATTATTTGTTTTCGTTTTTAGTAAAAAAATTTAATTTTTTCATCAAATTTTTTATTTTTTTTGTTCATTTTATTAAGACAATTCGAAAAAATAATAAATTATAATTAAAAAATAAAAAATTCACAAAAAATAAATAAACAAAATCTCTCCAATTTAGCCCAAACAGGGCCAAACTCTTTAGTAAAAACAAAACTTGTTTGAATTAAAAATATGTCCTTTAATAAATTAACTTTAAAAAATTAATTAATTTAAGTAAAAAGATAGACTTTTTGACTTTTATTCAAATTAAACTATAGTATCCTTTTCTATAGGATTGAGTTAGCATTATTATACTTTTATATAATTATTTATTAGACTATAATATTTATTTATTAGCTTTGATAATAAATAAATAAATTATTTAGAATATAAGTATTATTATTATTTTAATAGAATAATAATTTAAATAAGATACCTTAAAAATTAGTACTTTGATTTAATTTTATGTTTTTTCTCAAATAAAATATGTTAGCTTTTTAATTTTTTAACTAAAAAATTTAAAAAGATAAATAAGTTAAAAAAATAAGTAAAATAAATAATAAACCCTAGGGGTATTTTGGACCAGAGGAAAAATCGTAGGTGGAGCCCATCAAATTGGTGTCACTGTATACTTGGGTTGGCAAATAAATAGGTTTGTCGTTTCTTATATGGCAACAAAAGACTGACCCCCGAAAGATTTTCTTCTATCTATTCAAACAAAAAGTTTTTTTAAAATTACTAAAACCTCCTTTTTAAAATTACAATGCAAACAAAAAAGTGTTATTAAATTACTAAAATCTCCTTTTAGAAATTACAATGCACCGTCTTGTTTTTCGTAACGTTACGGAGGAACCCCACCTTTATTAATACTAAGAGAAAGCTGACGTAACTTTTTTGAACTAACAATACTTCGTATTTATAAAAATAACTCATAAAACACGTTTAATGAGTAATATTACTCATTAGGTGATGAATAATAAATTAATTGAGATAAAAAAATTTATAATATTAATATATTTTTAAAAATAACACCTATTATTTTTATAAATATTAATATATTTTATATAAATATTTATACACTCTTTACTTATTTTCTACCCGCATTGAGACGTGAATAACATAATTCATAAGTCAATTTGTTAAAAGAGAAATGTGAAAATTATTTTTTAAAAATTAATAATTTTTACACTTCCTTTTCTTCGACCAATCCCCGACTTCGGATTTTTTTACCCTTTTCTTTATTTATAAAAATAAAATAAAATAAAAAACCAACAAAACCAAGGCTATTGAATCTTTCATATCAAACCAAGTCTCCATATTTTTATGGTGGGACCGTGAAATTGTCTCTTTTTATTTTATTTATTTATTTATTTATTTGATAGTTATTTGAAATCTCATGTTATGTCAAAGCTAAACCTTAATGACAAAAATACCCTAAAAGACAATTCTCGCCATTTCTTTCGTGTCACTTTCACAAAAGCTTTTAAATGTATATACAAAAATATCAATTTTATATGTTTCTAAAAATGTATAAATACTTAGGTTAGGTATCTTATATTAATATTTTAATGTATATTAAAATAAATTCAAACACTTTTGTGTATGCATTCAAAACTTCTTAAATTCACATATTGTGATGATGAATTGACAAACTTACCCTTTGATGGCTATTTCTGGAAAGGCAGCGCCCAAAATTCAAATTCCTTATGGGAACCAATTAATAAAAATGGCTAAAAATATCATATAGGTTGGTCCCAACCGTATCTTTGTTCCCTCTCCCCGAAAAAAAAAATAGTATTTTATTCTTAAATAAAATAAATATATAATAAGTTTAAAATATTAAAAAAAAAAAAATTTCTTGATTTCGTATAATTTTTTAATTTTTAGTTCTATTATCTCTTCAATTATTATTTTTTTATTTATTATATAAACTCCTTTAAACCTTATAAAGTACTCCCAAAATATCTTTGCTTCCGCTTCATTTCTTGCCATTTTTTTATTTTTTATTTTTATTTCATCCCCAATTAAATAAAAATGGAAATAGAGGATCTCATTCTAAACCCATCCCACCCATTACCATACGGAAATTACTTGGTACATCCAGAGCACCATAAAACTAATGCACCATCACCTAATTTGAGCAGCATGCTGCAGAGTTTGGTGCCCGTCGTCACTCTATTTATTGGTGGGGCCCGCTTAGTACCAACCAAGAGATTTGTAGGCAAAATTATTCACCAATGCTTGCTTTCCTCTCAAAATAATTTCAGACTTTTATCAAAATTGTAAAATAAAAAGGTCAGATTCATTTGAGTATGCGGAACTCATAGACTCAAGTTATATTAAATTCTAAATAAATTTTATGAATTGTTACTTAATATTTTTTATATAAAAAAATTATTAATTGTCTCACTGTGTCAAGATTACGTCGTGTTCTATGTGATTATACGAACATATATAAATAAGAATTTATTCCACATAATTATATAATTTTTAAAAATATTAAAACATTACGTGAAATTTTTTTAAAATATTAAAACATTACGTGAAAACGCCTTTGGAGTAGCCGAAAATGCCTCTTGATTGGTTGAATAGTAGCCAAAAATGCAAAAATAGCAAAACCGCAAATTACATTTTACATCTCTAATGATTATAATTTTAGCTCAAAATCTTTGGGCTTTTTCAATTTAGTTATTTGGTAATTGGTCTTTGTTTTTTTCAACCCGCTCTATTGGTAGGTGGCCTCTTTTACTTTGCCGCTTAAATTCAATTTTGGACATTTTGTTTTGGAAAATAAATTAGAAAATTTTTTTAATTAAAAATAAAAGATTTTAAATGTTAGGTTTTGAATTTAAAGTCCAAAAATGTAAAAATAATATTAGAGTTTGGATTTTTTAAAAATCATATAGGTAGAATTATTACCTATATGAATAAATATATAAACCTCTATAAGATTTTTAAAGAATTATTACCCAACTCTCCTAGCTTTGAATAAATAATTAAAATTAAACCATATTTTTAGAACAAATAATTATTTTGTAAAATTCTACGCTGGCTCTTGGGTAGGGTGGTGAGGCGATAGTGGTGGAGATAAGGTTTTGTGGTGGAGCTGGCGGTGACTATGAAGAACGATGAAAGCATATCACTACGAGAAAAAGAATTTTTTTATGCGTTTTGTTAAAAAAAAAATGCTCGAATAATAGCTTACCAGTGTTTCATTAAAGTGCAAAAAAAAAAACACGAAAAAAAGTAATTATTGTTGTAGCTAGTGTTAGGAATGTATACTGAAAAGTCATACTTTTATGTATTTTATTCTGGATCCCTGGCATATTAATGAGAAACATTTGAGAT
>JAOTRH010446033.1:0-66320 GCA_034768845.1 Heliamphora exappendiculata
TGGGATGATCAATTCTATACTGACTATATGAATTGATCCACATCCCGTATTATCATGTATTGCACGAACTCTTAATCGCAAAGTGATTGATTAATTGTGTTCAGATAATGTACAGTACTTTGAGTCATTAATGGTTGAGATTTCTTCCATGAGATCAACAATACCAATGAGTTGGGTACTGGCGTTATTTGTCCGATGATTGATAATCAACTAACGGAAACCATGCCCGATTTAGGTTGAAGAGTTTCCTCTCGTGTGCTTTGCTTATAGGTTTGATTATGGTAAACCTGTACAGTAGATCTTCGGATCCGGCATATCAAAAGGTTAAGCGGTGCGGTTGCGAGGAATAGAAGATAATTAAATCGGGTTGTTAGTAACCTAATTTATTTATCAGAAATCCATATCTTAAACATGCGGAGAATTCAGTGCATTTGATAATTGAAAACTCAAGACATAATTTGAGTTAGAGTCGGGAATTCAGTCAGGACCTTTACTAGAATAAGTTCTAGTTCGTGCGAGAAAGGATCTAACTCGGGAACAGAGTTAGGGATATCCAGTTTTCTCGTACAGTTAGCCCGAGTCCTATACTTTCTCATGATTCCTCACGTAGCCCGCTATATGCACAGTTATTTTTCTTATTGATTTCGGTTATTATTTAATTTAATTTGAATGCCGGTTTTGCCGCCGGGGACATTCAGGAATTAAATTAAATTATTGGAGGATGGTTTTGAAATTTGGCACACCTAGGGACTCCCTAGGTGGCCGGCCCTAATAGGGAGAAGATGGGTTTGTTTTATGTTAAGTTTATATTTCTTCTTATCCTTTTAGGAAAGTGTGGATATATATACTTAATATAATATATTCTTTTATATAATAAAAGGAGGCTTTGAAAAACTAAAAACCCTAATTCTCCTAACCTAGCCGCCACTCTCTCTCTCTCTCCCTTTTGGCAATTTATATTTTTCTTTTGGAGATAAGTGTGAGAAAAAACCAAGGCAAGAATGCACGAAGATCCGGATCGGTGCCCACTCACCAAGATTGTCGCGTGCGTTAGAATATACGTGAGAACATCGTTGGGTCGTCTTGGATCTTTGTTCGGCATTAAAAAAACTTGTTCAAGTTTCTTGAAGGTGTATTTAATCATAAAATATCAAATTATTTTATTATTTTTCATGAAAATCGTACAACGTCGTTTTTTACGGTCACGACGTCGTTCATCGAACTTTTTCTGCTGCGCGGCTCTAACAAGCCTCCTCCTCCACGTGGATGCGTGTGGTCAAAGTCTCTAGAGATGTCTCATTTTGCTTATGGCGTATTGAGTTTTAAAATTCTCTCTATGGTGGTGGAAGTTTGTCAATAATTCCTATCACCACAAGATTGTCCCCAATCTTAATGCCTTCAGATCTCATTTCTGCGACTATCATTTGGAAATCTTGAGCTTGCTCTATAATAGACTTTTCATCTACCATTTGATAACGAAAAAATTGGTTAGCAGTATACTTCTTTGCACCTGTCTCTTCAGTATCATATTTTCTTTGTAAAGCTTTTCAAATTTTCTTAGCAGAAGAGTAGGTTGTATCATAGTAATCACAAAAATGATTCGCAAGATAATTCAAAAGATAATAGCGACAGCTATACTCATTTTTGTTGTATTTATCAACTTTCTCTACATGGGCTTCATACTCGTCGTCAGTCATCTCCTCAATAGCAATTTTGTTCGAATTCTTCTCAGTGAGAATATAAGCTACCTTGAGAAGGCTAAGGTAGAAAAGAACCTTTCCTTTTCTCCTCCTGAAATGATCTCCCTTGAAATGGAAGGGCTTGTTAAGACCGCCAGTTCCTTCATTTATTTTTTCTGGTGGTTGCTCCATTTTTTGAATTTACTTAAAATTGTTGAAAAATACCAATAAATTGATATTTTTGATGTACAATAATTAGAAAAAAAAAACAAGCAACACCAGAATAGGCTAAGGTGCAGATATCTCGCTCTCATTGAGAAGATTCAAGCCCTTTGCGGTTGGCAAAGTCCGAGACTGATGCAGCAGACTTTAAAATTTAACTTGTCTCCCCTAGGATATAACGGCCCAACTAATCGTTGTGTGGCTCAAACAAACTCTGCATAAGTGGTAGAACCCATTGCTCCACCAACAAGAACACCATTATTTAGCCCGTACTCTCTAAAGTATTTTGTATGGAAAATGTCGTCCATTCATAAATGGATAAGATCATAAATGAATAATTGGCCAGATACATCCATTCATGAATGTGAGATGAACAAGAATAAATAATATACATGCATTTATGTATAGACATATTAATTTAATAATAACATTCATCTTCCACAAATACATACATGAAAACCATCAGTCTCCACCATTTATATAATTAACTTAATTAATATTATAAATGTCACCAACAAAACTAACCACACTTACGACGGTTGAAACAGAGGTCCGAGGTGACGGCTATGGTGGTCCAAAGTTAGGCCGAAAAACTATTTTTTTAACAAAATTCTGAAAACGATAATTTTATAGTTCGAATTCTCCAGAGCAATTTACTTGTCACGCCTTAAACTCCGGGTCACGTGAAACACCCATAAACAACCATCTAAAACACCCAACTCGATGTTTACTCACAATCAAAACATAGATGCATTAAATATAACCACCAAAAGGCATACAATACAAGGTTCCAACACCGAGAATATGTTATAACCAGACATGATCCAAAGAAAACAAAAAAAAAAAGAAAACATATCTTCTGCCATCAACCAGCTCCTTTGGATCAACCTGTGTAACTAGTACCTGAAAAATATTTCAAATCCCACACCATGAGTCAAAACTCAGTAAAAACTAGACAAACATTAAAATAAAAGCTAAACATGCTAGGAAAATAATATGCGATTTTCAATTCACACGAGTCTTAAAAACGATTTTTAAAATGGTTTTATATCTGAACTTATACGAGTCTTAGGAGAAAACATTTGGAAAGTAGTTTTATATCACTGCATATACGAACCTCGAAAATAGTTTGATATATATACTACAATGTTTTACTAGCAAAGATAGACTCCTACGAGCCAAGACTCCTACGAGCCCCATATGCAACACATGCTATTCACATAACGCAACACATGTGGAGTTAACATATATCTTCACGAGGTAAAATCGTAGGACCACATATGCCCTCATCATATATCTTCGCGGGGTAAAACCGTAGGACCACATATGCCCTCATCATATATCTTCGCGGGGTAAAACCGTAGGACCATATACACCCTCATTATACCACTTTAAAACCAGAGTTTTAATCAATGCAACATATGCTTATAGAAAATCAGAGCTTTAGATACACCAAGACCACATAAGGCCACATAAGATTACATATGACCACATATCTGTTCTACAACATGCATGAATAAAACTAGAGTTTTATAAGCACAAAAATCACGTATAACCACTACGTTCCACATAACAATGTCATATAACCTGTTACGACATCAAATACCACACACCTGACATAACTAACAACTTACAGAGCAAGGCCCATCCAAAGGCCAACTCCAAACCTCCCACAAAACGGTTCTCACATAACCGTATCTTTCCCAAACCACGTCATCCCTGAGGACGACAACAACATAAACCACCATAACTAGCCAAAACCAAAAACAACCCACATCCCTCTTCATGAGTTCAGTTGACAGAATCTCAAAATTCAATCACCTGAAAGCCACTAGAGGAGAGCCAGTCGATTGAACCCCATAATTCAATCGACCGAAAATTCACAATGCAACCACCAAAACAACAAAATGCCCCAACACAAGACATTAGTCGACTGGACCCCCACATAGTTGACCTAAAAGAGCTACTAGAATTTCAAAAAAAATTCACCCAAAACACTGGTCATTCGACTGGATCCCCTAATCCAGTCGACTAAACCACCCAAACGATGATCCAGTCAACAGAACTACCCTGTTCAGTCGACTGACCCATAGCGAAAATTGATTTTGAGTTACTGGTCCAGCCATCTCAACCTCAAATCAAATCATCCAAACTCCCTTTTCAACACGCTCGGACATACCAAAGCCATCAACAATTACAAAACCTTGAAAGAAACACTCAACACCCGATTCCATCCAATTGAAATCAACCAAAAAGGTTTATGAACCAAAACCCAATTTATCGAAACAGAAACCACTTTTTCATGCATTTTAAGACGGTAAAAACACATGATTACACATACCACCCTTATAAGACATGACAGTCTAGGATCCTACCTCGTTGAGTTAAAAACTCGACGCTTCGATCCACGTGCAAAATCAAACTTTGTCAAAACAAAATTCTGTCTGTATAAATGCGTAGCCCACCATGAGGTGACTAAGAATCTACTATCTGATCGTCGAAAATTGAGCCTCGAGCTCCCGAGAAGCTAGAAAGAAGGCAAAACATTTGATTTGAAAAAAAAAAACTTAGAGAGTATGTTTTGAATATATCTTCCATAAATATCTAAAAGTTAAATATTTATAGGCCCCGTCGAAAAAATATCTTTTTTTAAAAAATTTGCATCACAATGCCAATGGCCCCCGGCCCCGAGAACTAACCTTACATGCATCTCTAAACCTGAACATGCATAAAAACACATATGAACATGCTGTAATGAAAATGATAAACACGCATCGAAAAATGCAAAAAAAGAAAACGGGTAAGGGTTTCACAACTTTACCCCCTCAAAAGAATTTTGTCCACGAAATTCAGCACAAGATCAAAAGGAAACACCCCGTCGATCACCATCGACATAAGCACGGGAGATGGTCAGCCAAACCATTCCTAGGATACAGTTAACAAGGTCATATATTCTACATAACGGCTAACTGTCTCAAAGACACGGGATCTACAACTCGTCCTAATCTCACATCCTCACTAACTACTGTCTCAACACTACACACCACCTACGTAGTCCGTAACCAACTCCCAAACAAGTGAAATGTAGAAACACAAAGCTCCCGTGTTGATAAAAATACTGGCCCAAAATCTACGTATTCAGAAAGTACCCCTGCTCACTGAAGTAACAACCGCATCATTAGGCACAACCGGTGCCCTGGAAGAATTGGGACCTGTTATGGCATACACTCGACGTTGAGTCATCCTAGTCTGTCCGCCATATCCCAGCACTGTTGGCTGCCGTACTGACTGAACTAAAGTACCCCCATCTACAACACAGGAAGTCTAAACTGCAAGATGCTGCTGTCAGTTTTGCACAAACGAACCCTCTGGTGTGCCATCGTGCTCAGCGCATTCTCTCTCTGTGGACAGTTCATACGAATATGTTCAGTCTAGCCACATCCAAAACAAATTGGCAGCCCCTTTCCCTGTGACTGAACCGGTATGGGACCTTGGGACGGCCTCAATTGTGATCTCGAAACTGCCTCAGCTACGGGCAATTTGGCACACGATGTCCCAGCTGTCCACACCAATAACATCTAACCTCCCTCTGCTCTAGCCTCTCAGACGAAGCCACCGATTGTGCTGGTGCAAAAAACTACGGTGGTAATCCAGATGGATGAAAACTAAGGCCGGAGGACTTCTGCCTCCTGCTGGAACGTCCACCTATCTGTACCTCTGTCCCATCCTGTGGTGTCCTGGCCTCCCTAGAAATTTGAATCTTAGTCAAAGCATTCTTAATCCTCGCTGCTGCCTCCACCAGATCTATAAAAACACGCAGCCCCATCCCTGCCACACGCTCCCTGATCGCCGGCCTCAAGCCCCGCTCAAACCTCTTCGAACGCAGCTCGTATGTGTGGCGTTGGGATTTGGGGGTTAAAAATGAAAAAATTCAAAGATGTTTTGAAAAATATTTTAAACACTTTGAAAATTAAAATTTGAAAACTCTTTTGTTGAAAATAGAGTCGCCACTTAGTTTTTGAGAAAAACTAAGAAAAACAAAAATGGCTACTGATCTTTGAAAATGTAAACCAGAGAAAAAGGGTTCGGGGGCTAAGGTATGAATCGGAGAAGGTGTTAGACACCCCGTTCGCCCAACCATAAGGTTGGCATCTACTAATCATCATTGGTTCTTTAATAGAATTTCTCAAATATATGGAACTCAAGAAAATGGAGGCAAAGAGAGAACATCCAAAATCAAATATGAAAAATATATAACATATGTACATAACACTCCAAATTAGAACAAATAAAGGGATTAATACCTAAGTCCCACGGTATGCAATTCTATATAAAAGATACATGGAACATACCCAAATGCAATATTTACAAAAATAAATTAAACTAGCCTAGTTCAAATGAAAGAGTAAAAATAGGCTAAAGATGCTAAAATTACCTAAACATGATTTGCTACAAAATACGTTAAATTAACTCTAAACATGCATTTAAAGAAAATAACCAAAACATGCATAACATTCATTTAGAAAGAAAACTATGAACATGATAAGTACTAAAAATAAAAGATGCACAAAAATTCTATATTTTAAAAGAAAGAAAGTCTACTAATAAAAATAAATGTGTTTTAACAAAAGAGAGTTTAAAGATTTAAAGAAAGTAAGGAAAGAATTTACAAAAGAAAATTTATACTAAGAATAAAGAAATTAGAAAATATTTATTGAACTAATGAGAAGGAAAGCTAACTATTTACATTTTAAAAGGGATAAGAGAAAATAAGGAGAAAAGAAAACAAAAGGAAAGAAAATTACATTTAAGGAATGAGAATTAAACTAAATGATCCTTTTTTTTTTTTTTATGATTTTTGGATTTAATGAAAGAAAAAAAGATAAAATAAGTACTAAAAAAATATACTAATATTGGGAGAAGGGAAAAAAAAATAAATGATAGAAGAAATTAATACTAATGAAGAGATTTTAAACTAACACTAAAAAGGAAAGAAAAGAAAAAAAAAGAAAAGAAAAAAAATATTAAGAAGAAAAATAAAACTACATTAGAATGAAAAGAAAATAAAGCTACATTACAAAGAAAATAAAAAAAATGCTAGAAAGAAAAAATTTACATTAAAAAGAAAGGAAAAAAAAATGAAAAATAAGTGCTTGGAAATGAAGATTAAACTAATATTTAAAAAGAAAGAAAATAAAATGAAGTATTAGCATTAAAGAAAAGAAAAAGAAATAAGGCATTAAAAGAAAAGAATAAAAGCTACCTTACAAGAAAAAGAAGAGAAAAAAAAAGTAAACGCTAAATAGAGAATATTAAACTAATGCTAAAAATAAAGAGACATTAAAGAAATAAAATACGAAAGAAAATAATAAAGGAACTAATAATAAAGAAAAAAAAGAAAAAAAAAGAAAAAAAACACAATTATTTAATTAGAGGATATGAATGTAATATTGACAATTACATTCATATGATGTAAGTGCATTGATTATAACAATTAACAATATTAATAAGTTGTCATTGCCAAAAATATTGCCACTAATTAATGAAGAAAAATAAAATAAAAATGTGCAAAGTGTGAGTATGTAAACTAAGTAATTAAAATGATTAAATTACATGAAGTAAATTAAATAGTAAACAAGGCAAATCATAAACTAAAGAAATGCACGAATTGAATTTGAACTTAATCGGGCCACTCTAAAAGATAGGGAATTGAGTTAGAAGGACCTGGGATCCAAGCAAAGTACCTGGATCGCTAAGGAATCCTTAA
The DNA here is from genome assembly GCA_034768845.1 of Heliamphora exappendiculata. NCBI lineage: Eukaryota > Viridiplantae > Streptophyta > Magnoliopsida > Ericales > Sarraceniaceae > Heliamphora > Heliamphora exappendiculata. The sequence goes on from JAOTRH010446033.1 coordinate 7,669, forward strand.
GTCGAGGAATGTGCCTCGGTGGTCTAATCCTCGGGTGGTGATCCAAGCAAGACTTCAATGTAGGCGTCGGAGGTTCGGATCTCGATATTTTGGCAGGATTTCAGCGTCGGGACTCAAAATTGCTCAGCAACTCGGCGGAGGTTCTCTCACTAAACCTCCCACTAATTTTCTGTCTTTGAAAACGTACCAGAGGTATGGTATTTATAGAATTCTTCCACCAATGAGATGCTGACACGTTCTGCGACACGTTAGGGTTTTTGGAGTTGGCGGTCGCCGGGTATGAACATGGCGGTCGCCACATCAAAAGAAGCTTCTAGAAGGTTCTAATGGCGATCACCATAATGCAAGTTGGCGGTCGCCATGTTGGAGTTGGCGGCCGCCATGTTGAAATTACTTGCGTAACAAGTTATTGGTGGTTCGACATAATTTCATTGATTTTGATGATTTTGACAATTGGGTTCAAATACCGAGCTTAGATCACTCCCCGAGGATCAAACTGAAGCACTATTCTAGCTGTTCTCATCATCGGATTCACCTAAGATTAGGCGGGGTTAAATTTGGGTGTCTACAGTCTGTGCTCACCAACTCTGGTGCAAAATGAGACAGGCTAGTAAACCTGGCCTTGTACTACATAATACCCATCGCTCCCTAAGTGAGTGCATGTAACTCCTCCCTGTACAAGTCTCTCGATGAAGCTGGAAAATACTTCTCTAAAAAACCCCCTGTGAAAGCTGCCCACGTGCCCTCCACAGTATTCCGAGCGTATTTCCACCACTCATGAGCATCCCCTCTCGACTGAAAGGTAGCAAAAGGAACCTGCAAATCGTCCTCCACTATCTGCAGTGTGTCAAGGATCCGAGTCACCAGCTCCAACCACTCTAACGCCACTATAGAATCAGGATCCCCAGCAAAGGTAGGAGGATCCATACGCTTAAACTCCCGCATCGCCACTGTTGCCCTCAACTCGGGTTCTCTCTATCTCCCCCTAGCAGTCTCAACCAGCTGCTGAATGGAGCCTACTAACACACGCAGCAACTCAGTCACGTCCATCGATCCCTAGGAAGCATTTGCATCCCCAGCATCAGGGATAGGCACATCCCTTTGTTGACACCCCAATTTGGTCTTGCCTAATCTTAGGTGAACTCGATGATGAAAATAGTTGGAACCGTGCCTTAGTACGATCCTCGAGAAGTAATCCAAGCTTGATATTTGAACCTAATTGTGAGACCCTGTACCGCCCCTTTTTATATTATATGCATATTCGATACTTTTTGACGCATGCTTAGAATTTTTTCTTCTACATATTTTTAAGCGTTTTGATGTATGATCGAGTTTATCTGAGCATGCTGGGTTGGTCCCGGGGGTTACAGGGAGTTACTGTGCAAATTAAAAAAAAGAAGATATTTTAAAGACCTATAAATATCTAGAGTTAGATATTTTCAAAACTTAACTCTTAAGTTTTCTCCAGTTTTTTCTCTGCCTTCTCTCTAATTTCTTGGGGGCCCAGGGCTTGATTTTTAACGGACCTACAGCCAATCCTTGTTATAGGCATCGTGCTCTACGCATCCATTCTGATGGAATTTTATTTCAACGAAGCTCGATTTTGCACGCGGATCGAGGTATCAAGTTCTTGACTCACCGAGGTAGAATTCTAGACTTTAAAGTTGTTAGAGGGTGTCGTATGTAATCTTATGCATCTTTACCATCTTTTATTCATGAAAAGGTGTTTCATGTTTGGAAAAAGTGGATTTTTGGTTTAAAAACCTTTTTTCGTCGTTTCAGTTGGATGAAAACTGTGTTGGATGTTTATTTTGAAACCTTTGGTGATAGGCTTGAACGTGTGTGAGTTCATGGGTGTGAGATGGAAGCTTCGAGGATTCATCTTGGATTTAAAATGGCAAAACCATTGGTGAAAAATATTTTCTGGGCTAGTTCAGTCGACTGAACCCTTGCGGTCATTCGACTGAACAGTGTTGTTGGGCATTTTGGCGTGTATTCCAGTGTGTTCTTTAGTTGACTGGAGGGTGGGTCCAATCGATTGAACCTAGGCTGTTGAGGGTGCGTCTTTGAAAATCATGTTTTTGAAGGTTTGGAGGTAACCTGTGGGGTTGAGGCTCAACTTTTAAAATATTTTGATGAAAACCATGCATTTTCATGCATTGATCTCCATGGTAGATAGATTGGATCTTCTTATACATATGTTGTATAGCTTTGAAACTCATGTTTTTACATGCTTTGTTTTGATCTCCATGTGGATGAATGGATCTTGATCTCCATGGTAGATGGATTAGATCTTTTGATACATGTTTAATGTATAACTGTGAAAAAGGTTTGGTTTTGATAAATGATTCTCTAGATGTACCGGGATAGCGGGTATTTGGCACGAGTTGCCCTCGGTGGAAGTCCAGAAACGTGCGCAGAGTAGGTACCTTGGTCCTTCAGGTTAATCCCCATAAACTAAGTGGTTAGGTGCTTTGTTCTCTCGGGTTTCTGTCCCATAAACTAAGCTTTTACGTTATGGTGGCTTCGTATAGAACTTGCATTTACCTAACCGGTCCTACGATGTGTAGGGATTGGGTAAAGGGGCAGGAGTCTGTAGTTGCTACATCTGTCCCCTTGTGAAGGAGTCGGTATATAGGATTCATTTATCATTTCTCCTCGGTTGTGTGGCTTGAGTGGAGCATACTATTTTACCGGTTTATTTTCCTCTGTGTGTGTTCCGAGTGGAAAATAGCATTTTCTACAGTTTTCTTTAACTATTGTTCGCATTAGTTTTAATGCTTGGTTCTACTTGTGGCCGAGTTAGCTCCCACTATATGATTGCATATCATGTTTTACAGCTTTATAGTATGTTTCTATTGAGTTTCGACTCACGGGTGGAAGTTTCTGTACAAAACTATTTTGAGGTGATGATATGGAGCATGATCTTGAGTAGATTTTGTGGTGCCTGTGGTGACGGATGGCAAAAGACTTTTGTAAGTTTTCTTTTTGGTATGCATGTTCCTGAAGGCAGGTTTTGTACGTCATAAGACAATATACTGTATGCATGTTGGAACTGTATATTTACTATTTATGAGAGATGCATATTGGATTTTCATTTGATTTCAACAGGTAGATTTGAATGTATGAAAACCTATTTTCATAAAACTGGTATTTGGTGAATTTTCACGTGACCCTGGGTTTTGGGGCGTGACAACTTGGTATCAGAGCTCTGGGTTCGAATATCTAAGAGCCATGGAAAGAGGGTTTATCACCTGGCGAGGTGGATTAATGATGATTGTTTGCATGTGTATAAATGTTTTTATAACATGCTGATAGCTTGATAAGCATGATAGTTGGTGTATCTAAGAGCATGGAGGTTGGATCTTGGGATGGATTAGTCTTTCCTACAGGCGTTTGGATTGACAAATTTGGGAGCCAAGTTAGAGACGCGTTTGGCCGACGTGTTTTCTAGTAGGGAATCCGAATAGGTTATCCAAAATGACGTGTTTGTCTTGTTGAGTCTCCTCAGTATGTGAGAAGTGTTGCGTCACCTTAAGTGGTTATGTGTTCATGTTACGCAGTAGCATGTTGTATGAAGGCTTATCTCATTATTTGCTTTATATAGAATTATGTCCACGTGGGGAGTGCAGGGACGGGGCCGTGGCCGAGGTCGTGTTTACGTTCAGGTTCTAGAGGAGGGAGACGTTCATGCCCTACAGGAACAGGTGGGCGATGCTGATGTCATGCAGGAGATGCTTGCCACTATGAGAGCTATGGCTGAGGCATCTAGGGCTTGAGTATGGGCTCTTGAGCCAAGAGCCTCTGTGGCTATGAGAGAATTTTGGCGGTTGGATCCTCTAACCTTTTTTGGGGAGCCAGACCCCAAGGTTTCTACTGAGTGGTTGGAAGTGACCACCGCTATCTTCGATACTCTGGATATCAAGGAGAATTCTTTGCGTGTGCAGTTGGCGGTGTTCCAATTTTGGGAAGATGCTAGAGAGTGGTGGAAGTTCACCAAGACTACGGTGGATGATACATGGGCTGCTTTCACGAGAGTCTTCTTAGAGAAGTATTTCATGAGATATTTGAGAGATACATACCAAGAGGAGTTCCTTTCCCTTGTTCAGGGGAACCTTTCTGTGGTCCAGTATGAGGCCAAGTTCGCGAATCTGTCGCGGTTTGCAGCTGAGATGGTATCTACAGAGGAGTTGCGCACTAGGAGGTTTGAGAGGGGCCTTCGACCTGCTATTAAGGACAGGATTGCAGCTCTGGGTTTGGATGTGTACATTGTGCTAGTAGAAGATGCTATTCGAGTAGAGAACTCCCTGGAAGAGTGCCGCAGAGTTAGAGAGAGTGGGAATCAGCAGGGCAGTGGAGATGCATAGTTCTAGAGGCGCGGGAGAAAGTGCCAGAGGTCATCTGGACCTAGTTCTCATTTTGTTGGATCTTATCAGCCGTAGTCGTTCACACCTGCACCTTCACTGGCTTCGACAGGAAGGCCAGAGCAGAGAGGGCTGATTTGTTATCGATGCGGATAGTCGGGGCATCGTTCAGTTGAGTGCCCGCAGAAGGTCCAGGTCCAGAGTTCAGCGTCTGTCTAGTCATAGACGAGAGACCCACCAATCTGCTTTGGGTGTGGTTAGTCCAGGCATATTCGTAGATACTGTCCCGGGGAAGGGAGTGTCCAAGGTGCGACAAAAGCGCTAGCTACTCCATCTACGCAAAGACGGCAGACTCCTCAGCAACCTAGGGCCCAGACGTCTAGGTTTGCAGAGGGAGGTACTTTAGCATAGTCTGTGAGGCAGCCGACGACTCAGGGTTATGGTGGACAGACCAGACCACCACAGGCCAGGGCATATGTTCTTGCTGATCGCAGTGCTTCCAAAGCACCAGTAGCATCTGATGCTGCAGCTACTCCAGCCGTGATCAGAGGTACTCTTCTAGTCTTTAGATCATGGGCCAGTGTCCTCATCGACACGGGAGCGTCACATTCTTTTATCTCTTTTGCTTTTGCATCTGTATTGGTGTTACGGATAGACCCGTTGGGTAGTACATTGAGCGTAGAGACCCCAGTCAGTGGAAATGTGGTGTTGAGTACAATTTACAGATCGTGTGAGTTAGGAGTCGCCGGTTGTTGTTTAGAGTTTGATTTTATCATTCTAAACATGATTACGTTTGATGTCATCTTGGGGATGGACTGGCTAACTACCTATCGTGCTTTTATAGATTATGAGTAATGGAATGTGTCGATCTGTACATAAGAGGGTGACTACTTCTACTTTGTGGGTGATCAGGATGAGGGCTTGGTGTCTGTGCCAGGTGCCGCACGGGTTCGAGGGAACATGTGTTTCCTCTTTTCTGCTCTCAGGTTGGATGAGCTGGGTGAGGTTCGAGGGGAGCTACCCCCATGTGGTTTGTGATTATCCAAATGTTTTCCCTGATGATCTGTTTGAGTTACCACCGAGCCGAGATGTGGAGTTCTCTATTGATCTTGTTTTAGGAGCAGCTCTTATCTCTATGCCATCATATATCTTTGCACCCGCTGAGTTACGAGAACTCAAGGTGTAGTTGTAGGAGTTGCTTGACAAGGGGTTTGTACGACCGAGTACGTCGCCGTGGGGAGCACCAGCTTTGTTTGCGAAGAAGAAGGATGGGTCTTTGAGACTGTGCATAGATTATCGGAAGCTGAATCAGGTGATGGTCAAGAACAAGTACCCTATGCCTAGGATTGATAACCTGCTTGATCAGCTGAGAGGATCGCGCTGCTTTTCGAAGATTGACTCGAGGTCAGGGTATCACCAGTTGAGGATTAGGGACGAGGACATAGTAAAGACCGCCTTTCGGACTCGTTATGGTCACTACGAGTTTCTGGTCATACCGTTCGGTTTGACGAATGCCCCTGTGACTTTTATGGGCTTGATGAACCGTATCATTCACCCTTACCTGGATAGTTTTGTAGTGGTAATCGTGGATGACATTTTGATCAATTCACCCACGAGGGAGATGCATGAAGAGCATCTGCATGTTGTTTTGCAGCTTCTGAGAGAACATCGCTTGTATGCGAAGTTCAAGAAGTGCGAGTTCTAGATGTCAGAGGTGAGATTCCTTAGACACGTGGTGTCGAAGGATGGGGTATCAGTGGACTCGTCGAAGACTGATGCTGTGATGCATTGGCAGCGACCGAAGAACATCTTTGAGATCCGTAGTTTCCTGGGTTTGGCAGGTTATTATCGGCAGTTTGTTAAGGACTTTTCCAGGTTGGCAGCACCGATGACGCGCTTGCCGTGGATGAGAGTTGTGTTCGTGTGGAGTGAGTCCTGTGAGTCAGCCTTCCAGGAGCTGAAGAAGAGATTGACTAGTGCGCCAGTGCTGATTATTCCAGAGCGAGGCCTGGGGTATATAGTGTATTGCGATGCATCACACGACGGTTTAGGTTGTGTATTGATGCAGGGAGGTAAGGTTGTTACCATGGTTCATGATAGTTGAAGACACACGAGAAGAACTACTCGACCCATGATCTGGAGTTGGTAGCTGTGGTTTTCACCTTGAAGACATGGCGGTATTATCTATATGGTGAGCACTTCGAGATTTTCTTTGATCACAAGAACTTAAAATACTTATTTTCGCAGAAAGACTTGAATCTTCGCCAACAACGACGGATGGAGTTGTTGGGAGACTACAACTTTGATTTGTAGTACCACCCGGGAAAGGTAAACGTCGTAGTTGATGCGCTTAGTAGAAAATCTCATGGTTCGTTAGCTTCTGTGACTATACGAGAATGGGATATGCTTATAGATGTTAGAGAGTTTGATATGTGTCTCGGGGAGATAGCGAGAGGTGCGACTTTGTATTCAGTAGCTTCACAGTCTGCATTGGTTGCACGTGTGTTAGAGGCTCAGCGAACCGATCAGGAGGCTCAGATAATACGGGACCGCATTACTAGTGGGAAGGACACAACAGAATGGACGGTGGGTTCAGATCAGAGTTTGAGGTTGACAGGGCGACTGTTTGTGCCAGAGTCGTGCCGTGCTGAGGTGCTACATGATTTTCATCATTCACGTCTTATAGTGCATCCCGGAGCCACGAAGATGTATCATGATTTGCGCCGTTAGTTCTGGTGGACCGGGATGAAGAGGGACGTTATTCAATTCGTTTCTCGATGCCTTACTTGTCAGCAAGTAAAGGTGGAACACCAGAGACCAGGAGGATTGTTGCATCCTTTGCCTATATCAGAGTGGAAGTGGGAGAATGTCACGATGGATTTCGTATCAGGACTTCCTCGATCGTCAATGAGATATGATGCTGTCTGGATTGTGGTTGATAGGTTGACGAAGTCTGCGCACTTTCTCCCTATTCGAGTGAGAGATTCAGTGGATAGATTGAGCAGATTGTATATCTGGGAGATAATCTGACTACATGGAGTACCCATGACTATTGTTTCTGATCGAGACCCGAGCTTTACATCGTGCTTTTGGCAGAGTCTTCAAATGGCTTTGGGGATGAGCTTGACTTTCAGCACAGCTTTTCACCCACAGACCGACGGTCAGTTTGAGAGGACCATCCAGATTTTAGAGGACATGTTGAGAGCCTGTGTGCTTGATTTTTGGGGTTCTTGGGAGGACCATCTATCATTAGCAGAGTTTGCATACAACAATAGCTATCAGTCCGGTATTTGGGTGGCATCGTATGAGGCTGTGTATGGTAGACCGTGTAAACCGCCTGTATGTTAGACAGAGGTGGGAGAGACTGTTGTTTTGGGACCCGACCTAGTGCGGGAGACAATCGAAAAGATTACAGTGATTCGTCAGCGTCCGGTGACAGCACAGAGCTTCCAGAAGAGTTATGTAGATTAGAGGAGGAGACGTTTAGAGTTTACAGTGGGAGATCATGTGTTTCTGAAGGTTTTGCGACGTAGAGGGTTGATGAGATTTGGCCGTAGTAGGAAGCTATCACCGTGCTTTATTGGACCATTTGAGATCCTAGAAAAGATTGGGGTGGTAGCATACCGTCTGGCCTTGCCACCTCAGTTGGAATCTGTGCATAACGTGTTTCACGTTTCCACGCTTCGGAGGTATGAGCCAGATCCGTAACATGTTCTAGATTGGGCTGAGTTACGAGTTGATGACAATGTCACCTGTGAGGATTCTTGATACAAAGGAACAAATGTTACGGGTGAGAACGATTGCTTATGTCAAAGTTCAATGGCTTTATCACGGGGTTGAAGAAGCGACTTGGGAGCTCGAGTCTAGGGTTCGTGTTAGATATCAAGAGTTGTTTAACTCATGACCTTGTAGTGAATTTCGGAGACGAAATTCCCTAAGGATAGGAGAGTTGTGAGACCCTGTACCGTCCCTTTTTATATTATATGCATATTCGACGCTTTTTGACGCATGTTTAGAATTTTTTCTTCTACATGTTTTTAAGCGTTTTGATGTATGATCGAGTTTATTTGAGCATGCTAGGTTGGTCCCGGGGGTTGCAGGGAGTTACGGTGCAAATTTAAAAAAAAAGATATTTTGAAGGCCTATAAATATCTGGAGTTAGATATTTTCAAAAGATATTTTCAAAACTTAACTCCTAAGTTTTTTCCAGTTTTCTCTCTGCCTTCTCTCTAACTTCTCGAGGGGCCCGGGGCGTTGTTTTTGACGGACCTACAGCCAATCCTTGTTATAGGCATCGTGCTCTACGCATCCATCCGGAAGGAATTTCATTCTGACGAAACTCAATTTTGCACGCGGATCGAGGCGTCACGTTCTTAACTCACCGAGATAGGATTCTAGACTTTAAAGTTGTTAGAGGGTGTCATTTGTAATCTTATGCATCTTTACCATCTTTTATTCATGAAAAGGTGTTTCATGTTTGGGAAAATTGGGTTTTTGGTTTAAAAACCTTTTTTCGTCATTTCGGTTGGATGAAAACGGTGTTGGACGTTTCTTTTGAAGCCTTTGGTGATAGGCTTGAGCATGTGTGAGTTTATGGGCGTGAGGTGGAAGTTTTGAGGCTTCATCTCGGGTTTAAAATGGAAAAACCGTTCGTGAAAAATATTTTCTAAGCTAGTTCGGTCGACTGAACCCTTGGGGTCAGTCGACTAGATCATAGTTTTGAGGTTTGGTCGACTGAACGCTTGGGGTCAGTCGACTGAACAGTGTTGTTGGGTGTTTTGGCGTGGATTCCAGTGTGTTCTTCAGTCGACTGGAGGGTGGGTCCAGTCGACTGAACTTGGGCTGTTGAGGGCGCATATTTGAAAATCATGTTTTTGATATTTTGGAGCTAACCTGTGGGGTTGAGGCTCAACTTTTAAAATATTTTGTTGAAAATCATGCATTTTCATGCATTGCTCTCCATGGTAGATTGATTGGATCTTCTTATACATATGTTATATAGTTTTGAAACTCATGTTTTTACATGTTTTGTTTTGATCTCTATGTGGATGGGTGGATCTTGATCTCCATGGTAGATGGATTGGATCTTTTGATACATATTTAATGTATAACTGTGAAAAAGGTTTAGTTTTGATAAATAATTCTCTAGATGTACCGGGATAGCGGGTATTTGGTACGAGTTTCCCTCAGTGAAAGTCAAAAAACGTGCGCAGAGTAGGTACCTTGGTCCTTCAGGTTAATTCCCGTAAACTAGGTGGTTGGGTGCTTTGTTCCCTCAGGTTTCGGGCCCGTAAACTAAGTTTTTTCGTTATGGTGGCTTTGTATAGAACTTGCATTTACCTAACCGGTCCTATGATGTGTAGAGATTGGGTAAAGGGGCAGGAGTCTATAGTTGCTACATCTGTCCCCTTGTGTTGGAGTCGGTACATTGGATTCATTTATCTTTTCTCCTCGGCTGTGTGGCTCGAGTGGAGCATACTATTTTAGGTGTGTGTGATCCGAGTGGAAAACAGCATTTGACTATAATTTTCTTTAACTATTGCTCGCATTAGTTTTAATGCTTGGTTCTACTTGTGGTCGAGTTAGCTCCCACCATATGATTGCATATCCTGATTTACGGTTTTGTAGTATGTTTCTATTGGGTTTCGGCTCACGGGTGGGATTTTCTATACAAAACTATTTTCAGGTGATGAAATGGAGTATGATCTTGAGTAGATGTTGTGGTACCTGTGGTGACGGATTGCAGAAGACTTTTATGGTTTTCCTTTTTGGTATGCATGTTCCTGAAAGCAGGTTTCGTACGCCATAAGATGATATACTTTATGGATGTTGAAACAGTATGTTTACTGTTTATGAGAGATGCATATTGGGTTTTCATTTGATTTCAACAGCTGGATTTGAATATATGAAAACCTATTTTCATAAAACTGGTGTTTGGTGAATTTTCACGTGACCCTGGATTTTGGGGTGTGACACCAATCATAAAAAATCTTCAAACCAATGAAATTATGTTAAACCACCAATAACTTGGTATGCAAGTTATTCCACATGTGGAGACCGCCATGTTCATTAAGGCGACCGCCAATAGAATCTCTTGAAATTCCTAGCCAAAAGTGGTGACCTCCACCTCGAACCTGGCATCCGCCACCTCCAACCTGGCCACCGCCAATAAAACCTTGTGGAACCTTTTCAAACATGGCGACCGCCATCTCCCAACCTGGCGATTGCCAACTTCAAATGGCCTGACATATCTCAGAACGTGGCAACATCTCATTGATTGAAGAATTCTATAAATACCGTACCCTAGCATACGTTTTGAAGGGAGAATTTTAGAGAGAGGTTTAGTGAGAGAAGCTCTGCCAAGTCGCCGAACAATTTGAGCCCCGATGCCGAAACCCTGCTGAAGTACCGAGAGCCAAACCTCTGACGCCTTAACTTGGATATCGAGGATTAAATCATTGGCACCATTCCCCGACTCGAGGATTCTTTAGCAATTTAGGTACTTTGTCTAGATCCCCAGTCCTTCTAAATTTATTTTCTCTCTTTTGGAGTGACCGGGTTAAGTTTAATTCCATTTCATGTATTTCTTTCGTTTGTATAGTTAACTTTGTTTATTAGTTAGTTTACTGCATATAATTTAGTTCTTTTAATCAATTTCTTAGTTTACACATTCACACTAAGTACATTATTTTTTTTAATTCATCAATTAGTGCTAATATAATTTGACGATACGACTAAATAATGTCGTTATTGTTATAATACGAGCACTTACATATATATGGTTGTAATTATCAATATTATACATATTTAATGCTAATTTTTCTTTTAATGTTAATTTAGTGTTTCTATTACTAGTATCTTATTTCTTTTTCTTTTAATATTAGTTAATCTTTAATGTTAATATTTTTCTTCTTTTCTTTTCTTTATAATGTAGTTTTACTTTTAATGCTTCATTTCTTTTTCTTCCCTTTAATGCTAATATTCTATTTTATTTTATTTTTTTTCTTTTTAATACTAGCTTAATATTCCTTTCTAAGTATTTATTTTCTATTTTTTTTCTTTTCTTTTAATAGTAGTATAATTTTCTTTTCTAATATTTTATTTTCTTTTCTCTTCTTATTAGCTTTAATTTTCTTACAATGTATCTCGCCAATTAACCATTTATGATCTTAACCATTTAGCCTTTTGTACACTTTTTGATAATATGCCAATTCTTTAGCATATTTAGTGTTAGCAATCTTTAGCATTTTTACTTGTACTTTTATTTGAAATCATGCTAGTTTAGGTTGTTTAAATAATATTACATACAGGTTTTCTTCATATATTCTTTGGTTAGAAATTGCATGCCGTAGAACTTAGGACTTTTATTCTGATACTTGTTTTATTTGGTATTCTATATACGTATGCTATATATTTTTCGTATTTGATTTTAGATGTTCTCTCTCTGCCTTCATTTTCTTTATTTGTATGCATTTGAGAAATTTTATTAAAGAACCAATGATAATTAATAGAGGCCAACCTTACGGTTGAGCAAACGGGGTGCCTAACACCTTTTCTGATTCGTACCTTAACCTCCGAACCCTCTTTCTTTGGTTAACGTTTTAAAGATCAGTAGCCATTTTTGTTTTTCTTGATTTTTTTTAAAAAATCAAGTGGTGACTCTATTTTCAACAAAACGGGATTTTCAAAATTTAGTGTTCAAGGTGTTAAAATATTTTTTAAACATATTTGAAAATATTTTAAAATATTAGTGTTCAAGGTGTTAAAATATTTTTTAACCATTTTCAAAACTCCAAAATTCTAGCGCCACACTCCTCGGCCAAAACCACGACCACGGCCTCGACCACGACCTCGCCTTTCCACGCAAACATCAGGTCTATATGAAAGAAACATAGAACATAAGTTGCAGTTCATTGCATGAATATAAGAACTAACCACATAAGCATGTTAATCACATAGTCACATAGGTTCATGTTAAACAAACTCCACATACCGAGGAGAACCGACAAGAATGATGCGTCAATTTGGATAACTTACTTAGATTTTCAGTTAGAAATCACGTCAGCTAAACGCATTTCTAACTTGGCTCCCAAGTTTATTAATCCAAACGCCCAAAGGTAAGACTAATCAATCCTAAGATTCAATCTCCATGCTCACATATACACAACATCCATACGTTCAACATGCTATCATGCTTGTTCTATCAAAACATCTAAACACATGCAATCAAGCACATGTAATCAACCTCACACGGTGATGCACCATCTTCGCACGGCTTTTAGGTATTCGAACTTAAAGCTCTGATACCATTCGGTCACTCCCTAAACTCTGGGTCATGTGAAACACTCATAAACAACCATATAAAACACCAAACCCAATATTTACTCACAATCAAAACACATATGCATTAAATATAATCGCCAAAAGGAATACAATACAAGGTTCCAATACCGAGAACATGTTATAACTATACATGATCCAAAGAAAACATATCTTTCTCCCCCAACCGGCTCCTTCGAATCAATGTGCGTGATTGGTATCTACAAAACATTTCAAATCCCACACCATAAGGAAAAACTCAGCAGAAACTAGACAAGCATGAAATAAAAGCTAAACATGCTAGGAAAATAATGTGCGATTTTCAATTCATACGAGTCTTGAAAACGATTTTAAAAATAGTTTTATATCTAAACTCATACGAGTCTTGAAAACGATTTTAAAAATAGTTTTATATCTAAACTCATACGAGTCTCAGAAGAAAACATTTGAAAAAAGGTTTTACATCACCGCTCATGCGAACCTCAAAAATAGTTTGATATATATACTACAATGCTTTACCAGCAAAGATAGACTCCTACGAGCCCCACATACAACACATGCCATTCACATAACGTAATACATGCGGAATTAACATATACTTCACGGGGTAAAATCGTAGGACCACATACGCCCTCATCATATATCTTCACGGGGTAAAATCGTAAGTAGAACCATATACGCCCTCATCATACATCTTCACAGGATAAAATCGTAGGACCGTATACGCCCTCATTATACCACTTTAAAACTAGAGTTTTATTCAATGCAACATATGCTTATAGAAGATCAGAGCTTTAGATGCACCAAGACCGCATAAGGTCACATAAGATCACATATAACCACATATCCGTCCTACAACATGCATGAATAAAATTAGAGTTTTATAAGCACAAAAATCACGTATAACCACTACGTTCCACATAACGATGCCATATAACCTGTCACGACATCACATGCCACACACCCGACACAACTAACAACTTATAGAAGAAGACCTATCCAAAGGCCAACTCCAAACCTCCTACAAAATGGTTCTCACCAAACCCATCATTGCCAAACCACGTCATCCCTGCGGACGACAACAAAACGAACCACGGCCCCACCACGACCAACCAAAACTAGAAATGACCCACACCCCTCTTCATGAGTTCAGTACATTGATAGAATCTCATAATTCAATAGCCTAAAAGCCACTAGAGGAGAGCCAGTCGATTGAACCCCATAATTCAATCGACCGAAAAGCCACAACACAACCACCAAAACAATAAAACATCTCCACACAAGACATAAGTCGACTGGACCCCCACCCAGTCAACCCAAAAGTGCTACTAGAATTTTAGAAAAATTTTCCCAAAACATTGGTCAGTCGACTAGATCTCCCAATCTAGTCGACTGAATCACCCAAACAACGATCCAGTCGACTAAACTACCCAATTCAGTCGACTGACCCATGGCAGATATCAATTTTGAGTTACTGGTTCAACCATCTCAACCTCAAATCGAAGTCTCCAAACTTCATTTTCAACACCCTCGGACATACTCAAGCCCTCAATGACCAAAAAATATTAAAAGAAACACTCGACGCCCGATTCTATCCAACCAAAATCAACCAAAAATGGTTTATGAACCAAAACCCGATTTATCAAAATAAAAATCACTTTTGTATGCATTTCATGACGGTAAAAACACACATTATTACATGTAACACCCTTATAAGACATGAGAATTTAGGATCCTACCTTGTTGAGTTAAAAACTCGACGTTTCGTTCTACATGCAACATCAAACTTCGTCAAAACAAAAATTTATTCAGATGAATGCATAGCCCACCACGAGGAGACTAAGAATTTTCTATTTGATCGTCGAAATCGAGCCTTGAGCCCCCAAGAAGCTAGAGAGAAGGCATAGTGTTTGGTTTGGAAAAAGAAAACTTAGAGAGTAAGTTTTGAAAATATCTTCCATAAATATCTAAAAGTTAGATATTTATAGGCCCCGCCGAAAAAATATCTTTTTTTTAAAATTCACATCATAACGCTCAATGGTCTTGGGAACTAACTCCACATGCATCTCTAAACCCGAACATGCATAAAAACATATATGAACATGCTGTAACGAAAACGATAAACATGCGTCGAAAAATGCCAAAAAAAAACGAGTTAGGGTCTCACATTACTAGCGATCGAAGCCGTTCACTAGCGACGTTAGGGCGTCGAAAGGGTAGTAGTCAGTGGTGGCAGTGAACAGTGGTGGAGTTGTGCAACAATAAACTGGTGGTGAACAATTTAGTGTATGTGTGATGGTAGTGATTATCGGGGTCGCATGGGTGTTTCGGGGTGCTCGGAATGCTAGGGACGATCACTGGTGGCCTTTGGTGGTGCTGGTTATAGTGTTTCAAAACTCACAGAAAGAAGAGAGCGAGAAGGGAGACATCAGAGAGAGAGAGAGAGAGAGAGAGAGAGAGAGAGAGAGAGAGAGAGAGAGAGAACAAACCGAGAGAGGGAGAAGGAGAGGGAGAGAGAGAGAGGGGTGGCTGGCGGCAAGGTCGCCGGTGGTGGTGGTGGTGATGGTGGGCGTCGAGGGAGGGTGTCTGGCAGTGTGCTGCGGCTCCATTTTTCTTTTTTATTTTCTTTCTTTATTCCCTAGCTCTCTCACACACCATTGACAATCAAAATGTTATCTAACCATAATCTAATCCCATGTATTTAAATTGATAGCAACTTAACGGGGCTTAGCGTTATGGCTCAAATTATTGCTCACGATAACGTTCGGTTAAATGGGTTTTAAGCACCAGTTATCACATTTGATTTTAAAACCCTTTAATAAATTTTATATTTATATTATAATTAAATATATTATAATTAAGTAATAATAGTTATTATTTTTAAATGGGTATTATGTCGCATCATGATTTTCGTATTTAATTTGTATTAACTAATATATTAGCGATCATAACTGTAAATTTATTAATATAATTATTATTATAATAAATTTTTTTATTATGCGTATTTATGTATACATATTTATTATTATTATTTTATTATAATTAAACACAATTATTTCCTAATTAAGTAGTATACTTATGTACATAACGGTTGTAACCGAAAAGTTAATAGTGTAGTTATAATTATAATTATTTATTATTATAATTTAATTAATTATGTATATATATGTATTTTTCGAGATATTACAAAAATCCTCAAACTTAAAATAAGCTGGAACTTGCTATGGTGTGTAGAGGGAGACTTCAATGAAAAAAATATCCTAATGAGAGAACAGGGTGCTGCAGATGTGAAAAAGGATGCAGGAGTTTAGAAACTTCATAGCCTCAGCAAATCTATTGGACATTCCAATGATAGGAAGAAGTTACACTTGGTCTAACATGCAAACCCCTCCCACTTGGAATAGACTGGATAGATTTTTACTAAGCAAAGAATGGTTGAACAGTTTCAATTTACAACAATGGGCGCTACCTAGATACCTGTCTGACCATTGCCCCATTCTTCTCTATGACTAATCAAGTGATTGGGGCCCAAAACCCTTTAGATTTATCAATGCATGGCTAGGAAATGAGTCATTCAAGAAACTAATGAAAGAAAGCTAGGACGAACCACTCATCAGAGGTTGGGAAGGCTTTGTTCTGCACTAGAAATTGAAAGTACTAAATGAAGGAATTAAAGACTAGAATAATAAGGTGTTCGGCACTAAAACTGAAACAGCCAGTCTAGTGGAAGAACTAAACAATATGGATAGAGCAGAGGGGAAAGGTTCTCTAGATGAAGTGAAAATCAAGATAAAAAAGGAATTGAGAGCTAAACTGTGGATCATATGTAGGAGAGCAAAAAGCTTGTGGAGGCAAAAATTGAGGATTAATTGGCTGAAGTTGGGGGATAAAATATGGGTTTCTTTCATGCGGTTACAAATAGAAGGCCCAAGAAGAACTTCATTAGCTAAATTACTCACCATGGCAGAATCCTAGTATCCCCAAATGATATCAAGGAGGCTGCAGTTCAACATTTTACAAGCATCTATAAGGAAGAATCGTGAAAAAGACCAACCCTTGGTTGTAGCTTTGCAAAGAAACTAGGCATAGCAACTACTGAGGAATTGAAGGTTCCTTTTAAAGAAGAAGAAGTATTCAATGCTATCCGTAGCTGTGGGAGCAATAAAGCTCCAGGTCCGGATAGATATAACATGAAATTCTATAAGAAATTTTGGCCTATCCTCAAAAATGACATTACGGAATTCATAAGGGATTTCGATAAGCATGGGAAGATTCTTAGGAGCTTAAACACAGCATTCATTGTTCTTATTCTCAAGATTGATAGCCCTCAAACAATGGCTAACTTCAGACCCATCAGCCTCATTAGTTCATCCTATAAGATCTTAGCTAAGGTCCTATCTGGGAGGCTAAAGAAGGTGATTGGACAGGTTTTGGATGAAAAATAGTAAGCCTTCATAGCTAGTAGGTAAATTCTCGACGAAATCCTAATAATGAATGAAGTGACACATGAATGGAAGTCCAAGAAAAAGGGAGGTATCATTATCAAAGTGAACTTTGAAAAAGCATATGATACAATCAACTGGGGCTTCGTAATCTCTATGCTTCAAAGTAGGGGGTTCGGGGCTAAATGGTGTGGATGGATGCTTGAATGTGTGTCATATGCATTCCTCTTAATTCTTATCAATGGAGCTCGTACCAGAAAATTCAATATGGACAGAGGTCTTAGGCAGGGTGATCCCCTATTACCGTTCCTCTTCAACATTGCAGCTGAAGGTTTAAACATTGTGATGGAAAGGGCAAAGAGTCGCAACCTGTTGGAAGGTGCAATGGTGGGGGAGGAGTTTGTAGGAATCAACCATCTCTAGTTCGCTGATGATACGATTCTCTTCTGTCACCCTAAGGTCTAAGAAGTAGTCGGGATTAAAAGGATCCTTAGAAGCTTCGAAATAGCTTCTGGGCTAAAAATCAACTTTCAGAAAAGTATGATTTGTGGAGTATCAGCTAGTGAGGAAAATCTCACCACCTTTGTGGCATTGCTTGCATGTAAGAAGGGCCACCTACCTTTTAAGTACCTAGGGCTACCCATAGGTGCCAATCCGAGGTTAGTTAAAGTATGGGAGCCTCTGATGGATAGAGTGAAGGAGAAACTAGCCTTATCGAAAAGAAAGTTCCTCTCCAGAGTTGGACGCTTGTAACTTATAAAAGCCTCACTTGCAAATCTTCCTATCTATTATCTCACTATGTTCAAGATGTCAAGAAGTGCTACTTTGTCAATTGAGAAAGCCTAAAGAAGCTTCATTTGGGGAATGAAGCGGATCGTAGGAAGGCTCACTTAGTGGGTTAGATGACAGTGAAATTGGAGAAGAAATGTGGTGGTTTAGGGATTCATGATCTAAGGACTAAGAACGAAATTCTACTGCTTAAATGGTGGTGGAGATTCGGGTGTGAGAAGCATAGTCTTTGGAAAAGGGTCATTTGCGGCAAATACGGGGGCTCCACTTTGGATTGGTCCCCAAAACATGTTTCAAATCCTAAATTATCCTCTTAGTAGAAAGCTATTGTGTATTCTGAGGCTGCTGATGATTCTCCTAAGATGATCTATTAAGAAACTTGCAAGATGGTGGTGGGAAAGGCTCCTTTATTAGGTTCTGATTGGATAAGTGGGTGGGTAATCAACCTTTAGCCATTCAATATCCTAGATTGTTCCTTCTTTTCTAGTAGAAAGATAGTCTTGTGTGCAATCTACAACCAGGAACTCCTCTTACCTCTTTGTGGAACCTTCTGTTTAGAAGTAGCCTTTTTTCTTGGAAAGAAGATGCCCTAAATTTGCTGCTACAAACATTACAAAACATCCCTCTTGACTCAGCCAGAAGTGACAGATTATTTTGGAAAGGAGAGAAGGATTGAATTTTTTTGTAAGATCTCTTAGGAGGTTATAGAGTTTGAGTATGTGGGTTCCATATCCCTGGCAGGTAAGGTGTGGAATTCATTAGTGCCCCCTAAAACCCAGTTCTTTGCTTGGCTGAGTCTTCTGAATAGGATTCCCACTAGAGAGCTTCTGATTTTTAGGCATTTCCTTCCCTTAATGTTTCTGGCCTCTCTGCTCTTTGTGAAAGCTCCATGGAATCTACTTCCCACCTGCTCCTCCTTTGCCCCTTTGCATGGAAAGTATGGACTGACATTCTTATTTGGTGGGGTGTGTGAGACACTGACCTGTTTTTTTTTTAGCGTTTTTTTACGCGCGTTTATCATTTTCGCTTTAGCATGTTAAAATGCTTTTTAATGCATGATCGGGGTTAGATATACATGTGGAACAGGTTCCTAGGGTCGTGGGATGTTACGGTGCGAATTTTTAAAAATTAAAAAAAAAATATTTTGGAAGCCTATAAATATTTGGAGTTAGATATTTTTAAAAGATATTTTCAAAACTTCTTCAGTAAGTTTTCTTTTTCTCTCTACCTTCTCTTTAAGTTCTTGGGGGTCCGGGACTCGATTTTCAACGATCTAACAGCGAATCCTTACTTTTAGCACGGTGGGTTACGCGTTCATCCGGATGAAATTTTATTCTGGTGAAGCTCAATTTTACACGTGATTCAAGGCATCGAGTTTTTAACTCACCGAGGTAGGATCCTAGACTCTCATGTCTTATAAGGGTGCTACGTGTAATCGTGTGTATTTTTAACTGTTAGATTGCTGTAGATATGAGTTTGTTTCAAGTTGAGTTTTTGGGTTTAAAAACTATTTTTCGGCGATTTTGGTAGATAGAATCAGGTATCAGGTGTTTCTTTCGTGGTTTTGAGGTTAGGCTTGGGCGTGTGCATGTCCGAGGGTGTTGGATGGGAGTTTGGAGGCTTCGAATCGGGGTTTGGAGGTTGAAACCCGTAGCTCGGAACCAATTTTTGCTTGGGTTCAGTCGACTGGACCGTGAGGGTCAGTCGACTAGATCTTAATTCTTGGGTTCAGCCGACTGAACAGTGTGTTTGGGAATTTTTTGGCGAGATTTTAGTGTGTTGTTCAATCGACTGGGGGTTGAGGTCCAGTCGACTGGACCTAGGTAGTTTTGTGTTGGTGGTTTGCTGGTTTAGTGGTTTGCTGGTTGGTTCTTAGTTTCCGATTGGGTTTCAATGGTATTCAATTGATTAGTTATAGGATTAATTAATTAAAATACTGTTGAATTATTTTTGGGATTCGGTTGGTCGGGTTGTGGGTTTGGGAGTCATGTCATGGCTTTGGGTGTTCGTTTAGGTGTTGTCCTCAGGGATGGCGGGCATGCTTAGATGCGGGTTATCGGGGCACGGTTGTGTGCGTCGTGGTTGGGTATGGAGCGTGTTTGGGCTCATGGCACCTTTAAAGGAAAAGTTGTGTTTTGTGACCTCGCGGTTTGAGGGATTTAGCGTTGGCCTTCGGGTTAGGCTGGGTTCTGTGAGTTGATGGTTGTCCCTATAACTGAATGTTGGGTTATATGGCGGGTGGCGTCGTGATGTATTGCTATACATGGTTATGCGCATTTATAACTTTTTATTTATGTACGAATTATGTAAGTGAATTACATGATTTGGTATCGTTACGTGTACCGTGGTTGCATGCCTTAAAGCTCATAAGTTTTATAGGCATGGTTATGTAGAATATGAGGATTGGATACATGTGATGCATGTTGAATGAGTTGCAATTGTTGTGTGAGTCGCGTTTGTAACATGTGACGTAGTTTGTATAACGTAGTGATAGTACGTGGCATTATACATTTAAACCCTTGTTTAGTATGCATGCTTTGATGCGGTTTTATCCCGTGGTATGCGATTTTATTTCCTAGTTTAGGCATGTGTAGGGATGCCTGTTAATACATAGATTTGTATCTGTATTGCATATGTGGGGCGGATTTTGGTCCCTCGGTAAAAGTTCGTAAAGATAAGCATATGAGGACGGATAATGGTCCTACGGTGAATGTCTGTGAAGATATTTGTTGGCTATGGTCAATGAGACCTTAGTGAGGGCAGATAATGGTCCTGCGGTGAAAGTCTATGAAGATATGTGATGAGGGCGGATGATGGTCCTACGATGAAAGTCCGTGAAGAAGTGTGTTGCACGGGCTGCGTGTGTTGTGTGTGTTGCATGGGTTATGTGCGTTGTATAGATGGGAGCTGTGGTCCTTCAGTGGAAGTTCGAGAAGTTATATGGATTGCATGAACTGCATTGTGGGACGGATAAACTAATTTTGAAATTATTTTTAAGAGTCGTGTGAATCGCGATCTAAAAACCCATTTTCAACTATTTTCAAGGCTCCCGTGAGTGAGTTAAAACATGGTTTGTATCCTCATTTTTCCGTTGCATGTGAAAACTCGTTTTAAAGGCTTGAAAGAGACTCTAAAGCAGCACCTCGTTTTCCTAGCATGTTTAGCTTATACAGTATGTGTTGTCTAGTATCTGCTTAGCTTTGTCTCACAATGTGAGATTTGATTTTTTTTCAGGTACCAGTCACGCAGGCTGATCTGGAGGTGCCGGAGAGGTGGAAGTGCTGTAGCCTTTCTTTTTGTTCTTTTTGTTACATGCATGTTGGAACATATTTTTTCGGTGTTGGAACCGTGTAATGTTTTTCATTTGGCGTTTACATATAATGCATGTATGATTTACTTTGAGAGTGTATTCTCGGATTGGTTGTTTGTGGGTGTTTCACGTGACCCGGAGTTTGGAGCGTGACCGATTGGTATAAGAGCTCTGGGTTCTAATACCTAAGAGTCATGGGAAGAGGGTATATCCCGTGTGAGGTTGATTGCGTATGCTTGATTGCATGTGTTTAGACACTTTGATAACATAAACGTGTCAGCATGTTAGATATGTGAATGATGTGTATATGTGAGTATGGGGGTTGAATCTTAAGAGTGATAGTCTTGCCTTTGGGCATTTGGATTAACAAACTTGGGAGCCAAGTTAGAAATGCGTTTAGCTGACGTGATTTCTAGCGGAAAATCTGAGTAGGTTATCTAGATAGACGCGTCATTCTTGTTGGTTCTCCTCGATGTGTAGGGTGTGTTTAGCATGAACCTATGTGCTTATGTGTTAGCATACTTATGTGGTTTATGCTATGTGCTGCATCTCATGTTTTGTCTTTTCATATAGACGCGATGTCTGCAAGGAGAGGACGAGGCCGTGGTCAAGGTCGTGGCTGTGGTGTTGGCCAAGGGGATGTTCCTATCCCTGATGCTGGGGATGCAAATGCTTTTCTGGGACCGATGGACGCGACAGAGTTGTTGCGTGGGCTGGCGGGTTCTATCCAGCTGTTGGTTAGAGGTGAGTTCGTTAGAGAGAGAGAAGGAGTACCTAAGGCGAGGGCTACAGTAGCGATGCGGGAGTTCAAGCACATGGATCCACCTACCTTCGCTGGAGATCCTGATCCTATTGTGGCGACAGAGTGGATGGAGTTGGTGACTCGAATCCTGGACACGTTACAGATTGAGGAGAACGGGTTGCGGGTTTCTTTTGCTACCTTCCAGCTGAGGGGTGCTGCTCACACGTGGTGGAAATATGCCAGGACCATTGTGGGAGTCACATGGACAGCCTTTACAGGAGTGTTTCTGGAGAAATACTTCCCGGCTTCGAAGAGGGACTTATACAGGGAGGAGTTTTACACTCTTACTTAGGGGGCCATGGACATCATGCAGTATGAGGCTAGGTTTACGAGCTTATCCTAGTTTGCACCGAAGTTGGTGAGCACAGACGAGCTGCGATCTATGAGGTTTGAGCAGGGCTTGAGGTTGGCGATCAAAGAGCGTGTGGTTGCGATGGGACTTCGAGTGTTCACAGAGCTGGTGGAGGCAGCAGCGAGGGTGGAGAACACTATGACTGAGATCCGAGCTTACAGGGAGGCTAGGATACCTCAGGGTGGGACAGAGGCACAGATAGGTGGGCGTTCTAGCAAGAGGCAGAGGTCCTCTGGTCTTAACTTTCATCCATCTAGACCACAGCAGTTCTCTACACCGACACCAACAGTGGCTTCGTCAGGGAGGCCAGACCAGAGGGAGGTCAGATGTTACCGATGTGGACTGCCTGGGCATTGTGTATCAGATTGTCCACAGCCGAGACAGTACCCAGATTCACAGTTGAGGCAGTCTTAGAGTCCCATACCAGATTAGTCACAGGGGAGAGGGCTGCCTACTTGTTTTGAATGTGGTCAGACGGAACATATTCGGAGGAACTGTCCCCAGAGAGAGAATGCGCTGAGTATAGTAGGCACACCAGAGGGTTTGTATGTGCAGGAGCGACAGCAGTATCCTGCGGTTTAGACTTCCCGGATGGCAGGTGAGAGTACAGCCGTTCAGTCGACACGACTGTCGACAGCGCTGAGTTCTGGCGAACAGACCAGACCGACATTGCCCTGAGCGTATGCCCTCATAGCTCCCAGTTCTTCGAGGGCACCGGCGTGCCTGATGATGTAGATATGCCTTCAGCGAGCAGAGGTACTTTCTGAGTATGCAGGCCTTGGGCCAGTTCTTCATTATATCTATTTAGGAGTTGGTGATGGATTCCGTGGGTGCTGTGTTGTTGAGGCAGTGGCTAGTGATGATGCGAGGTTGGAATGAGTTGTAGATCTCGTGTCTTTAAGATAGTTGGCTGTTGTTTAGGATGCCTGACCTTGTTTAACTATATCTTAGGAATGGTTCGGCTGACCATCTCGTATGCCTGTGTCGATTGCGATCGATGGTTTGTTGTTGACCTTAAGTTGAATTTCGGGGGCAAAATTCCTTTAAGAGGGTAGAGTTGTGAGATTCTGACCCGTTTTCTTTTTCGGCATTTTTTTTCGACGTGCGTTTATCGTTTTTGCTTTAGCATGTTTAAATACTTTTTGATGCATGATCGGGGTTAGATATGCATGCAGAGAAGGTTTCCGGGGCCATGGGATGTTATGGTGCAAATTTTGAAAAAAAAATTTTAAAAAATATTTTGGAGGCCTATAAATATCTGGAGTTAGATATTTTCAAAAGATATTTTCAAAAGATATTTTCAAAACTTCTTTAGTAAGTTTCTTTTTTCTCTCTGCCTTCTCTTTAAGTTCTCGGGGGCCCGGGGCTCGATTTTCAATGATCCAACAATATTTTCTTGCTTTAGGCACGGTGGGCTACGCATTCATCCGAATAGAATTTTATTCCGGTGAAGCTCAGTTTTGCACGTGGTTCGAAGCATCGAGTTTTTAACTCACCGAGATAGGATCCTAGACTCTCATGTCTTATAAGGGTGCTACGTGTAATTGTGTGTGTTTTTAACGGTTAGATTGCTGTAGATCTGAGTTTGTTTCAAGTTGGGTTTTTGGGTTTAAAAACTATTTTTTAGCGATTTCGGTGGATGCAATCGGGAATTGGGTATCGGGTATCGGGTGTTTCTTTCGTGGTTTTAAGGTTAGACTTGGGTGTGTGTATATCTGAGAGTGTTGGATGGGAGTTTGGAGGCTTCGAATCGGGGTTTGGAGGTTGAAACCCGTAGCTCGGAACCAGTTTCTGCTTGGGTTCAGTCGACTAGTCCGTGAGGGTCAGTCGACTGGATCTTGGTTCTTGGGTTCAGTCGACTGGACCGTGGGGGTCAGTCGACTGGACAATGTGTTTGGGCATTTTTTTGGCGAGATTCCAGTGTCTTGTTCAGTCGACTGGGGGTTGAGGTCCAGTCGACTTGACCTGGGCAGTTTTGTGTTGGTGGTTTGGTGGTTGGTTCTTGATTTTTGATTGGGTTTCAATGGTATACAATTGATTAGTTATGGGATTAATTAATTGAAATACTTTTGGATTCTTTTCGGGGTTCGGTTGGTCGGGTTGTAGCTTTGGGAGTCATGTCGAGACTTTGGGTGTTCATTTAGGTGTTGTGCTCGGGGATGACAGGCATGGTTAGAAGCGGGTTGTCTGGGCATGGTTGTGTGCGTCGTGGTTGGGTATGGAGTGTGTTTGGGCTCATGGCACCTTTGAAGGAAATGCGGTGTTTTGTGTCCTCGCGGTTTGAGGGGTTTAGCGTTGGCCTTCGGGTTAGGCTGGGTTCTGTGAGTTGATGGTTGTCCCTGTGAGTGAACGTTGGGTTATATGGAGGGTGGCGTCGTGATGTATTGCTATACATGGTTATGTGCATTTATAACTGTTTATTTATGTTCGTATTATGTAAGTGGATTACATGGTTTGGTATCGTTACGTGTACCTTGGTCGCATCTTTTAAAGGTCAGAAGTTTTATAGGCATGGTCATGTGGAATATGAGGATCGAATGCATGTGATGCTTGTTACATGAGTTGCAATTGTTGTGTGAGTCGCGTGTGTAGCATGTGACATGGTTTGTGTAACGTAGTTGTAACGCCCCGAACCCCGGGAACCCATAGATACAACCTAAATTGGCCCACATAAAAGCTACCAACAATGACTTTCTTAATAATAACACTTTATTTCCTTTAAGCAATCATAAACGATTCCAACTTTACAAAACCACGCAAAAATAGATGGCATTATGTGTTCAACTTTAAATTCTCCTATTAATTACATTCATCCACTTTACTTTACATATGAACATAACTCAAATGCTGTGAAACAAATCTTTCCTCTAGCTTTTTCCACATGCATCCTCTGCCCTGGTATCGTCCCGGATCTTCGAAACCTGAAATGATTTTACATACATACATGAGCCGAAGCTCGTAGGATAAAGACTAACTCTATGCTAAGCATGTTTTGTGAGGTGTGATGGGTGCAACCGAAATAATAATACAAGTTCCATAAATCTATTATTTATTTTCATGCACGCCAAGCTATTCATTCATTAAACCTTTTTCCAAATATGCATTTCTTTCACATTTATTCTCATCACCCAGTTTTTCACATAAACCAAATCATATTTCCATTACCCAATTCATCACAAAATCTTATCATAACAATGAACCGGCATCGGGCGTAGCTTATAGAAACCCCTTCCTATTGCCCCAATAGGCCATGTGAAGCCATTGGGTAATATATAGCTCTATAACTCCCCATGACACAACACCACATTTCGGGGGCTAACCCGTGGGCGTCCCCATCTTGCGCAAGTTTTTCGTCTTTCACCGCGGACCCGCCAGGCTAACTTAATTCACATCAATCTATACGGTTTATTGAAATCAAGTGTTTAGTTTTCACATTTAATCTTTGAATGTAAACCTTTGCGGGCTATCTTCGCAGGACCGCAACCCCTTATTATGCAAGAACCTTCGCGGGCTTTCATCGCAGGACCGCAACCCCTCATTATACATATTCCACATTTCAAATTTTCACACGTTGGTTTACATTTCAAATTTTGTTCTTTATTGTAAATTCATGTTCCATTCGAGTATTTCAAAATATCTTTCATATATCATGCATCATGCATTATTATTTCGACATGCAAATTGTCATAATTCTCATATCATTAGGCAATGTTATCATGCTTCAACACAAGATTAAATTCATTAGTATGCATCTCATTTAAAAAGGAAGCACCCACCTTATATATATACAAATAAATTTAAAATCCATTTAATCTTTCCATTCATGTTTCACCACAACTACCCAACTTCATATCCCAAACTCGCCTGAGTTTAATTTATTATTATCATTCTTATTATTATTCTTTTTCTTTTCCAAAGAAACAACAAATTTAAAGTCTTTCAAAGGGGTCCAAGCGAGGGTTTAATCAATGTAAAAATAAGTAATTTAAGAAATTAGTGTCAAGGTACCCAAGATCCAAACCTTTAATAAAAACATCAAAATTTTGAAAAATGACCCAGACCGCTCAATCGGTGAGAAGACCGCTTGAGCGGTCTCTCACCTGCACCAAAGAACCGAGAGTGCCAAAAGACCGCCCGATAGACCGCTCGAGCGGTCTATCGATCGGTCGTGCTCCTGATTATTGTTCAAGCTAAAAATTTTAGTTTTTAACACTGAAAAGATTTTTAATACCCTATAACCCATTTTTTTTGCACAAAATAACCTTTAAAGGAAGAAAAGTCATTTCCAAAATCTCCCTCGGGCCACCAGAATGTTTTTGAAACAAAAACCAAGCAAAACCTTTAACTTTTTAAAACCATGATTACGCATTTTTTGAAGAACTCTAAATTCTTCTCAAAATGGTGGTCACATAAATCATGTTTCATCAAATAGCTCCAAATCTTTAAATTTAGTTTAAATACTAGCATTAATTCATAATTTATCAAGTTACCTTTTTCAAATGATAACCCAAAGTTTCAATCATCAACAAACCACTCTATGTAACAAACCCAAACTTCCCAATTATGTTCGTTTTCCAAAGATTTCGTACATCGTAAATATCACATAGGAATCACACAACTCAATTTTCTCCAAATACCCACACTCAAATCTTAGTTTTATTCCATATAGCATGCTAGGGTTTTCTCTAAAAGCAAAATATCAACACAAATCAAAATCAAATCACAAGAGAAAGTCTAGATCCTACCTCAAGGACGTTCCACCATCAAAATCAAACCCCTAGTGAGCTCCAATCCACCAAAATTCAATTTGCATGTCTTGAGGGAGCTTTCAACGAACACTTACGCTCTCTCTCACGGTGGCTCGCACATGGAAACGGCAAGGTCTTGGCCTCCAACGAGCATAGAAACCCTCCAAGAATCTCCAAAGGGCAAACCCTAGATCACTCCTAAGCATTAGAGAGAGAAGAGAGAATGAGAAAAATAAGCCAAAAATTGAGATTTATAACCTCTGCCCATCACAGACCGCTCGATCGGTCTCAGGATCGCTCAATCGGTATCTGCTGCGACTGCACTTTTGGTCCAACTTTAAACGAGCATATCTCTTTCACCCGAACTCTAAATAAGGTCATTCTTGTGCTCAAACTGAAGCCCCGGAAGTCTATTTTCCAATGGTTCAAATCTCATACCAAAATTCATTTTGTAAAAAACGTTATGGCTAAATTAGTGAAGGTATATCACTTTTCTTCACATATTTTTTACATATTTTTGTCCAAACATCAATTAGAACCTCATATTTTTTCTTTAATATACCTTTCATACGTACCCAAGCTCAAAACATCATCAAGCTGTAGTTTTGATTCTTACTCCCATCAACACTTAATTATTTGTTAAAATAAAATGGGTCGGGGTCTCACAGTAGTGATAGTACGCGGCTTTATGCATTTAAACCCTGGTTTAGTATGCATGTTTTGATGCGGTCTTATCCCGTGGTATGCAATTTTATCCCGTGGTTTAGGTATATGTAGGGATGCCTATTAATACGTAGATTTGTATCTGTATTGCATATGCGGGGCAAATTTTGGTCTCTCGGTGAAAGTTCGTAAATATATGCATATGAGGACGGATAATAGTTTTACGGTGAAAGTTTATGAAGATATCTGTTAGCTCTGGTCAACGAGGCCATAGTGAGGGCGGATAATGGTCATGCGGTGAAAGTCCGTGAAGATATGTGATGAGGGCGGATGATGGACATACGGTGAAAATTCGTGAAGAAGTGTGTTGCACGGATTGCGTGCGTTGTGTGTTGCACGGGTTGTGTGCATTGTGTGTGTTGCACGGGTTATGTGCGTTGCATAGATGGGGGCTGTGGTCCTTCGGTGGAAGTCCGAGAAGTTACATGGATTGCATGAACTGCATTGTGGGACGGATAGACCAATTTTTAAATTATTTTTAAAAGTTGTGTGAGTCGCAATCTAAAAATTATTTTTCAAGTATTTTCAAGGCTCCTGTGAGTGAGTCAAAACATGGTTTGTATCCTCGTTTTTTCGTTGTATGTGAAAACTTGTTTTATAGTCTTGAAAGAGAGTCTAAAACTGTACCTCGTTTTCTTAGCACGTTTAGCTTATACAGCATGTGTTGTCTAATATTTGCTGAGCTTTGGCTCACGACGTAGGATCTGATTTTCTTCAGGTACCGGTCACGCAGGCTGATCTGGAGGTACCGGAGAGGTGGAAGTGCTGTAGTTTTTCTTTTTGTTCATTCTGTTACATGTATGTTGTAATATGTTTTTCTAGTGTTGGAACCGTGTAAGATATGCCATTTGGCGTTTATATACAATGCATGTATAATTTACTTTGAAAGTGTATTCTCAGGTTAGTTGTTTGTAGGTGTTTCACGTGACCCGAAATTTGGGACGCGACAGTGTGAGTTGGGTGGGCCCGAAAGATTTGGTCAGCTTATTCAACTGGTGGCTTGGTGGGGATGGTCAAGGGCTGCATCGTATTATCTGGACAAGCATGTTCTATGCTACTCTATGGTCTATATGGATAACTAGGGATAAGAAAATTTTCAAGCTAGAAACTTCAAGCTGGGAACAAACTTCCGAAGAAGCCAAAATTCATGCAGCTTTTTGGATCAGGGCAAGTCTTAGATATTCTGACTTCATGGTGGAAGACTTCCTGCATCGGATTAAGGCAGTGCGATGTTTGAAAATAAAGAAACAATCTCATTAGCTTAGTTGTTTAAGTTTAATTTTGGATGTTTTGTCTCCCCTTTTGTATCCTCAACCTAGTAGGCTTCTTGCCTACTTTGCATTTCCCCCCCGCCCCTTCTTTTTTTCTCCTGGTTTGCATGGGTCTGTTTAGGCCTAATTGTGGTTTTTGTCTGTATCTTGCTATTCTAGCTTAATGCCCTTACTTATATATATATATAATCCCTTTTTGTTGATAAAAAAAATTTATATTTTGATTTGAGTTTTTAACTTTTGTTTTTGTTTTTGTTTTTTTGTTTCCCAAACACTGTATATGAGTTCTTTTTGCCTTTTTTTTGGCTAAAGCACCCAATAAAAACATCTAGCCTAAAATTGTGTTTGTAATATCTTTTAGTGAGTGGTTTCTTTAGATTTTTTCTACTTCTTGATTTAATTTTGTTTTCTTTTATTTGTTGTAGCGAGGCTAATTTAAGATAGAATTTAATTATCGTAAATATAAATGAGAGGTAAAAGATGATGAAGAATTGAGAGAAATTTTTATGGAAGTTAAATTTTTTTTTCTTTTAAAAGTTTTTCAAATTTTAAAAGAATTCAACATTGCTTAATATTAACTAGCGGTGGCATGTGTGTGCAACTGTGTACTTAAAAATTAAAGTAAATTTTAAAAAATAAATAAATAATAAAATAATTTAATTTTAAAATTATGAGCAGTTATAATTTGTAAATTTAGTAATTGAGGAAATTTTTAATGGATAAAATCAATTGAAATTGTTTTGGTATTAAAAAATTAATTAAGGGAATTTTTGATATATAAAAAATTCGCACAGCTTGATTATACTAAATAGGTTGCTCTCCTTATAATATCTGATCTATGAAGAGAAAAAAAAAGAGCAAATGAAATGTCTTTTCTAAATGAATACAACTTAACATGAAAAACTTTTTTAACGCATTTTTTCCCCCTCGTAGGTTACTAATAAATTAGGTTTAGGTAAGAAAGGATTGTCAATTACTTATTTACTAGCAATCAACCCGTGCGTGCGTAGCACGGAATTAAAAAATAAATTTTAAATATATTATTTTAATATTCTATAATATCTCATTTAATTATTCAAAAAGTAGTATAATTTAGTTAAATTCAACACACAAAACAATTATTTTAATAAAAAAATAAAAGTATAATTTATAATTTAAAGTATATTTAGCTTTATTTTTTTTTTAAATTTTAGATTTTTTATAAATAATTAAAAGAATTGAGTCTTATTATACCTTCAACCACTACAATTAACTCTCCCCATGAGCATCACCCACCAAGTTCTTTATCGATCTACATGTACCACCCACTATTGTTCACCAGTTTCAGCCACAGTTTTTTATCATCACCATATTAGCACATGCCACTATCATGTTTTATGACTCCTTGTTGGAGACCATATTTAACCTTATAGCGCCACAACCTCATTGTCATCGAACGAGGTCACCGAAACACCTCTAGTCGTTGTCGTCTATCACCACATTTGGCAACCATAAGCATTCGTATTTTTGACAATTTTCTTGGATTGTTCTCTTTCGAATAGCTGACATATATTTACTAAACTTATTTTTTTAAAAATAATAAACAAAAATATATTTTTTGATTATTTCAAAAAAAAAAAAAACTTTACCAAACAGGACCAAGTGTTTAACACTTTAGAAATAAAATTCCTTAAATAATAGTTTTTCAAACTTTAAGTTTCACAATAAATTTGGCACTTAAAGGGCACCTCCTTTTCCTTGGATGATTTCTTGTATAGGATACAGGCGGTTAATTGTCTCAAGTTTGCCTAGCTGTGGTTTCTTTTTTCCGTTGGTTTCTGCCTCAGTGACTATCCCAGTGTTGGTTGTTGACTTTGCTTTTGGGGGTTGCTAGAGTGCTGGATTGCTTTGAATTCTGCCATGCCAAGCTTGAGCCAGGATGGTTTTGAGCGTTCTGCTTTTAGGTGTTGCTCTTGGGTGGTGCTTTTGGATGTTGTTTGAGTGTTTTGAGTGTCTTGCGACCTTGCTTCTGATAAACAAAAAGCTTTTGTTGTAATGTTGGCTCCTTGCCATAATCCTTTTTTTCCTTTTTAGGGTTTTCCTAGCCTTAAGTGCATGCTAGCATGTATACCGCTTTTGTTTGTAGCTTGTGCTTCTCATAAGATTTTCATGCTTTCCTTTGTATCTTTGTTGCTCATTCTAATAAAATTTTTGTTTTGCTTATCAAAATAAAAAAAATAAAAAAATATGGCACTTAAAGTAAACAAAGCTGAAATAGCTTTTCACAAAATATAATTAACAATTAACAATAAAGATTTTTGTCCATGTAACATTAATTATACATATAAGAATATTTAAATTATGTAATTTGTTATTAAATTTATATAAAAAAGACATTAGTAGGTCCACTCATCACAGATTTTTTTTTAAAAAAGGAATTAAATATAGTTCAAAAAATGAAAATAGTATTTTTTTAATTAAGATTAATGAAAGTACCCTAATTTAAAAGCATTTAAAATACTACATATAAAAACATAATAACACCGTAATTTCATAATTAAATTTTTTTACAAGTGATGCCTAAATACAATAATACTCTTTAGAATAATATTTTTTAAAACAAAAAATCTTCTCATGCTTGGTTATATCCAAGAACATATCTTTTAAGAAAATATCCTAGAAAATCTCTTTAAAAAAATATATTTTTAACAAATTTGAATATCAAAATTTGGTAATTCCTTTTGGTAGATAGTCAATCAAAAAAAATTTAACAATATTTTTAATTCAAAATTCTGAGAATATTTTAAAAATTTTAAAAATAATATATTTTGGTATTTTGTAGTATCTACTAAAAATAAAACTTCTTAGGATGACAATAAATTTAAAAATTTGTTAGGATAAGATTATATCATATTAAAATTTAAAGATGGCAAGATTAAAAGAATTCAAATAAAACCAATCAAGTTGTGCCACATATTTTTTTAATATAAAAATATTATAAATTCTATAAAAATTAGGATAGATATTATTTTATATAATAGTATATATATTTATAGAAAATTATAACATGAGTTGATCAATAGAATTATTTAATATTTTATTTAAATGAATATAGTTAATGAAGAAGGAAATATTTGAAAAATATTAATTCAATAAATCTATAGAGTAGAATGAGATAAGAAAAAAGAAACTAATCCCATAAATCTTGGAATAAATTATCTTACCAAATCTCTTTTAAATATTTTTTTCAATTAAAAATAAATGATACCCAGTAAGATAGTTTTAAAATGTTTTTAAAAATTAAAAATCTAAAAAATTAAGATTTAGGTTTTGGAACTTCTACTGGCGTTCTCACGAAAACTCTTTTTTCGTTAATATATACTAGCATAAAGCCCGCGTTATGCTCGGTCATATCTATCTATCTATCTATCTATATATAATTAGTTAATAAATTTAATAAATTAGTTTTGCTAAATCAATAACATTAGAAAAAATGTCTTGATATATTTTCTTTTATATGTTATGTGATGGTCAATTTTGTTTTACTAAAAAAATAAAAAATAAAAATATTGGGAATGAGCCCGTGCTATGCACAATATAATTATATAAATTTTATATATAGTATTTGTATCCCTTGGCAGGCAACTAAAATAAGACATACCCTTTTTTACGTGCATCAAATAATTATTTATAAATAATTTGATTTATGTAATAAATTAGATTATTTGATTTTTTTAAAGAAGAGTTATATCAATTCATATGTAGCTCTAATTTAAATATTATTATATGTATAAAAAATATAACTTGAAAAATAGCCACAAAATAAAATACATGGATCGTACTTATTTTAAGTACAACACACAATCACTAAAATTAAATTTACACCATACTTAAATTGTCTAAAAAGTTAAAATAAAACATTTAATACTAATAATTTATTTTGAAATTATATAAAACAAATAAGATATATTAGTGCTACCATCTCAATACGTGCATGTCTTGGACGACAAAACTATTGTATAACACCAAATATTAACCAATATTAGAACAATAAAATTATAACAGGAGCAAATATATACTTACATATAAATATTATATCAGAAATTAAGCCCATTTGGCATTTAAATTGTACTATATATAGAAGAAAAAGTCAAATGTTAATATAAAAATTCTAAGTATATCTAGGTTTCGTTTTATTTTGATGTAAAATATTTTACAATAAAAAATATCTTTAACATAAAATTATTTTGCCAAAAATAATTTTTTTATTTTTTTACTATTTGGGTTTGAAAAATATTCTTTTAGAAAAAATAAAAAATAGTAATCAAAATATTCTATTATCATCATCGATGCCGCCGTCACCATTGTCGTCGTTGCAACTATCGTCATTACTATTGTCGTTGCCACCACTATAGTTGCTGCTACTACTGTCATTATTATTGACAGTGCCACTATCACTACTAATGTCATTATCTCCACCACCACCACCGCAACTACTGTCCCCTCTCCTGCGTTGCTGCTAATATCACTATTATTGTCACATCCACCACTGTCGTCATTATTGCTCTCACCACCATTGCTGTTGCCTCACCACTACTGCTGCCACCAACAATGCCGCTACTACCACCTCCATTGTTGCCGCATCTATTGCCATCATTACCTAAACTATCGTCACTACCACCACCATTGTTACTGACACGAAAAATGACTAAATATTTTTTTTAATGTTAAGTTAATGTTGTTTTTGTAATGTAAAATATTTTATGTTATTTTTATCAACCAAACATAGAAAAATAAATAAAATATTTGATCAAAAAATATTTTATGTTCAAACAAACGGAGCCCTATTATCTACTATGTTTTATTAACATGCCCATGTTGCCAAGTATAATTAAATCATGATAATTATATATATATATATATATATATAATAAAATTAGTTAATCTTATATTTATATATTTTTATTTGTAACTCTATTCACCTATCTAATCTTCATTTGAAAAAGAAATGTTTTATGTTTAGTTATTATTTTTTGATGATTTTTTAATATGTTTATAAAAGGGCTAAAGAGATTAATGGACCTTTTTAATTTTTTAAATGGCATTTTATTTAAATTATTTTTATCTTAAATTATTTAAATTACTTGACTTATGAGAATACGTCATGTTTAGGTTTTACGAAGTTAGTGAATTTATGTGAGTTTAACCGATTTGGATCAAAATAATGTAAATTTAAATTCTAATATATTATTGAATATATTAATGAAAGTAATGATAAAAGAAAGTTAAACTTAATATGGTATAAGAGTTAGAAAATTTAAAAATAGCACCCCTTTTTTTCATCATATTTTACACTTTTCAAATAAATACACATAAAATAAAATGTGATTCATAACAATCCTATAAAAATATGTTAATTCATAAAAAAAAGAATGAAAATACAATAATATCAAATAAATATTATTGATAAATACTTAAATATTTAAACATAGTAGTTTAATCATAATTATGGAGATTTAAATAAAATAGTTTATAATTATGGAGACAGAGAGGGAAAGAGAGAGAAAGAGAGAGTAAGAAGATCCAATAAATTAAGGAATTTATATTAACTAATAGATTTGTTTGAGATATTTTAGAATCTAAAATTCAATTAGCTAGAAAGATTAGCCAAGCAAGCATTTTTAAAATTCTTTTTAAGTTACAAATTCTAAAAAATTAGAATAGACATTTGGAGCTGTTACGTTCATTCTCAGGAAAACTCCCATTCGTTAATATATATCTATACTATTATATAAAATAAAACGTTGTTGGTTCTTTAACTCCTAAACTCCCATGCTGAATTTTTAAAAATTTAGAAATTTTTAAATATTTTAAAATGTGTCAATATCTGATTGGACGATGATAAAATCTATTAGTAATTTATTTCAAATCTATACTATTCCACTGAATTTGAATTCTAATATGATCCCATCAAATTGGATAAGTATCTAATGTATTTCATCGAATTTGAATTCTAATTTGATCTCACCGAATTGGATAAGTAGTGATCCAATATGTTGAGAATCTATTTGAATTCCAATATATTAGAAATCTAATTTAATTTTTTTTCTAATCCCAAGCCTTTCAAGCTAATTCGATCCCACCGAATTTGATCCAATCTATTTGAGTTCTAATTTAATTTTTTCCTGATCCCAAGCCTTTTAAGCTTGAAAAAGTTAGAATTTCTAATCTAATCGTGCTTATTAATGTGTGCATTGTTTAAATTAGATTAACATTAATCTTCTTGTCACGCCACAAACTCTGAATCACGTGAAGCACTTAAAAACAGCCAGATAGAATTCAACCCGAGAATACATTCTCAAGATAAACCACATATGCATTGTATATAAGTGCCGAACGGCATACATTATAAGGCTCCAACGCCGAGAAAAGGTGTTACAACATACATGTAACAAAACTAGCAAAAAGGAAGACTACAGCTCTTCCACCTCTTCAGCACTTCCAGATCAACTAGCATGACCGGTACCTAAAGAAAAGCAAAGTCCCATACTGTGAGCCAAGGCTCAGCAGAAACTAGACAAGCATGCAGTATAAACAAAACATGCTAGGAAACTGAAGTGCAAGTTTAGACTCACTTTCAAGACTTGAAAACATTTTTCACATGCAAACGGGAAAGCGAGGATACAACCATGTTTGACTCACTCACAAGAGCTTGAAAATAGTTGAAAAATAGTTTTTAGATCGCAATTCACACGACTCTTAAAAACAATTTGAAAACTGGTCTATCAGTCCCATGATACAATACATGCAACCCATGATACAAACAACCATAAGGCAAACAACCGGCCATCACATGCCGCAACCATAATCCTAACACTAAGATAAAGATCCTTACATAAACATATATTTTTGGGATAAAATCGTATACTATGGGATAAAACCATAGACTAACCACGGGATAAAACCGCAAACCTAACCACGTGATAAAATTGTAAACCTTACTGTAAGTCACGGGATAGGACCGCCGACCACGGATTAAACCACGGGATAAGACCGCATGTTACAGGATAAAATTGCACACTACAGGATAATACTGTAAACTACGGGATAACACCAAACATTCCTATGCATAACCTAATCAGGATTTAAATACATATAACATACCACATACACCACATGCATGTGCCCCACAAATCTAACATATCCATGCCTAAGAGCACTATGAGTTCTGTAGCATGCAACCACGATACCCATAAGATACCATGCCATGTAATTCACATACATAAATAAACAGTTATAAACGCACATAGCCATATAACTCGACTAGACATCACAAGCCACATACTCGTCATTCGGTACTCGAACGACCCCGTCCACAAATCAGGACCCGTCCACACACAGGGACAACCAACACCTAAACTTGAAGGCCAACACCTGAAACCTCCCACAGACCGATTCTTACCAGAACCCCACCTTAAGCCAAACCACGAACCCACACATCGCGCACATAACAAGCACTCACACCACCGTGCCACAAACCCTAAACCAACCATGCACGTCACACCCGAGGACGGCATCATAAAAACACTCGAGCCACCACAGGACCCCGTAGCCACCACATGACTAACCAAATCGAGGAACAATTAACTCCCCTCTCCATGATTTCAATCAACAGAACCCCATAATTCCATTGACTAAGAACCACTAGAGGAAGGCCAATCACCAAAATGACACCCAAAGGAATCCACAGGTATTTGAATTAATCAATTCTCATAAATCAATCAATTGAATACCGTAGGACGCCAATCGAAAATCAAAACCCAAGAAAAACCATTAAAATGAGGCTACCCAGGTTCAGTCGACCGAACCTAAGCCCCAAGTCGACTGAACACCCTACTGGAAACCACCAAAATGCGTCACACACGGTTCAGTCGACTGAACCCATAGGTTCGGTCGATCGAACCCCATGGTTTAGTCGATCGAACCTCGGCGGAAAATGATTTCGAGTTATGGGTTCAACCCTTTAGGCCTCGAATCGACACTTTCGAACACCGATTCAACAACCGTGAACATCCACACGCCTAGGTCTAACACCAAGACCTCAAAACAAACCCCCGACACCCGATTTCATCCACGAAATCGACGAAAACCCAGTTTTTAACCCAAAAACCCAACTTGATTCAAACTCTGATCTACAGCAATCTAACTGGTAAAAAGACATCCGACTACCCATAGCACTCTTATACTACATACAGGTCTAGAATCCTACCTCGGTGAGTTAAAAACTCAACGCTTCGATCCACGTGCAAAATCGAGTCCCGTCGGAATCAAAATCTGATCGGATGGTTACGTAGCCCACGACGCCAAAAGCAAGGATCCGCTGTTGGATCGTTGAAAACCAAGCCTCAGGCCCTCGAGAACTTAGAGAGAAGGCAGAGAGTAAAACAGAAAACTTAGAAGTTAAGTTTTGGAAAATATCTTTTGAAAATATCTAACTCCAGATATTTATAGGCTTCCAAAATATCTTTTTTTAAAATTTTTTGAGAATCGCGCCACAATGGCCCACGGCCCCGGGAACCTATCCCGCATACATATCTAAGCCTGATCATGCATCGAAAGCAATAGAAACATGCTCAAAAGAAAACACATAACGCGCGTCCGAAAACGCCGAAAAATAAAACGGGCCAGGGTCTCACAGCTCTACTACCTTAAAAGAATTTCACCCCCAAAATTCAACTCAAGGTCAACAGAAGCAACCCGGTGATCACAATCAACACAGGTACACGAGATGGTTAGCCAAACCATTCCTAGGATATAGTCAAACAAGGTCAGGCATCCTAAACCATGGCCAATTATCTCAAAGACTCGGGATCTACAACACTCCCGACCTCACATCATCACCAACCACTGCCTCAACATAGCACATCATCCACGGAATCTATCATCAACTCCAAACGGATGCAATGAAGAACTGGCTCAAGGCCTGCATACTCAGAAAATACATCTGTGCAATGGAGAAAGATCTGCATCTGTATCATCTCTCACGGATGGTGCCCTCGAAAGAACCGCATGCTGCAAGAGAGTACATTCGGGGCAACCCCACTCTGTCCTGTCTGCCATAACTCGACGCTGTCGGCTGTCGCATTGACTGAACTGATGCACTCCCACCTGCCATCCGGGAAGCCTGTATTGCAAAAGGCTGCTGCCGACCCTGCGCATACGAACCCACTGGCGTACCAGCCATGCTCGGTGCATCCTCCCTCTGGGGAAAAGTCCTGTGGATGTGTTCGGTCTGACCACATCTATAACAAACTGGCAACTCCGTCCCCTGCGACTGATCCTGCATGGAACTCTAAGCCTACCTCAACTGTGGGTCCCGAGACTACCACGACTGCGGGCAATCTGGTACACAATGCCCTGGCTGTCCACATCGATAACATCTGACCTCCCTCTGCTCTGGCCTCCCTGACGAAGCCATTGATGGTGATGGTGCAAAAAACTGCTGTGATCCAGATGGATGAAAAGTAGGACCAGAAGACCTCTACCTCTTACTGGAACGGCCAGCTGTCTGCGCCTCTACTCCATCCGATGGTATCCTGGCCTCCCTAGACGCCCGGATCTCGTTCATGGTGTTCTCCACCCTCGCTGCTGCCTCTACCAGCTCCGTGAACACACGAATCCCCATCGTTACCACACGCTCCCTGATCGTCGATCTCAAACCCCGTTCAAACCTCATAGAACGTAGCTCGTCTGTGCTCACCAACTCAGTTGCAAACCGAGATAAGCATGTGAACTTGGACTCAAACTGCATGACGTCCATCGCTCCCTAGGTAAGAGTGCAGAACTCCTCCCTGTACAAATATCTCCTCAAAGCTGGGAAGTATTTCTCCAGAAACACTCCCATAAAAGCTGCCCAAGTGCCTCCTGCAATAGTCCTGGCATATTTCCACCAAGCGTGAGCAGCACCCCTCAACTGAAAGGTGGCAAAAGAAACCCGCAACTCATCCTCCACAATCTTCAGTGTGCCAAGGATCCGCGTTGTCAACTCTAACCACTCTGTCGCTGCAATAGGATCAGGATCTCCGGCAAAGATAGGCGGATCCATGCGCCTAAACTCCAGCATCGCCACGGTAGCCCTCGCCTCAGGCACCCTCTCCTTAACCGCCTCACCTCTAGAGGTCTCAACCAGCTGGCTGATGGAACCCACCAGCGCACGCCACAACTCTACCATGTCAACAGGTCCTTGGGGAGCATTAGCATCCCCAGCATCAGGGATAGGAACATCCCCTTGGCCAACAGGACGGCCACGACCTCGACCACGGCCTAGCCCTTGTCTCGCCGACATCGCGTCTATATGAAAGAAAATGACATATAAGATGCAGCACATAACATGAACACATAATACGCTTAACCACATAAGCATGCTAACACATAGCTACATAGGTTCATGCTAAAGAACTCCACATATATCAAGGAGAACCAACAAGAATGACACATCAATTTGGATAATCTACTTAGATTCCCTGCTAGAAAATACATAAGCTAAATGCGTTTCTAACTTAGCTCCCAAGTCGGTTAATCCAAATGCCCAAAGGCAAGACTATCACT
This sequence comes from Heliamphora exappendiculata, assembly GCA_034768845.1. Lineage (NCBI taxonomy): Eukaryota > Viridiplantae > Streptophyta > Magnoliopsida > Ericales > Sarraceniaceae > Heliamphora > Heliamphora exappendiculata. The sequence continues at coordinate 47,376 of JAOTRH010446033.1, forward strand.
CCTAAGATTCCACCCCTATGCTCACATATACACGTCATGCACATATGAACCGCATGCTATCACGTTCATGTTATCAAAACATCTAAACACATGCAATCAAGCATACATAATCAACCTCACACGGTGATACAATCTCTTCTCACAGCTCACAGGTATTCGAACCAAGAGCACTGATACCAAGAATTCACGCCCCAAACTCCGGGCCACGTGAAGCACCCAAAAACAACAAGAAAGAACCCAACCCAAGAATACACTCTCAAGATAAACCACGCATGCATTGTATATACGCGCCGAACGGCATACATTACAAGGCTCCAACGCCGAGAAAAGGTGTTACAACATACATGTAATAAAATTAGCAAAAAGGAAGACTACAGCTCTTTCACCTTTTCAGCACCTCCAGATCAACTAGCGTGACCGGTATCTGAAGAAAAACAAAGTCCCACATCGTGAGCCAAGGCTCAGCAGAACGTAGACAAGTATGCAGTATAAACAAAATATGCTAGGAAACTGAAGTGCAGGTTTAGACTCTCTTTCAAGCCTTGAAAATAGTTTTCACATGCAAACGAAAAAGCGATAATACAACCATGTTTGACTCACTCACAGGAGCCTAAAAAAAGTTGGAAAAAAGTTTTTAGATTGCGGTTCACACGACTCTTAAAAATAATTTAAAAACTGATCTATCCATCCTATGATACAATACATGCAACCCGTGATACAAATAACCACAAGGTTAACAATCGGCCCTCACACGCCGCAACCATAGTCCTAACACCGAGATAAAGATCCTTACATAAACATATATTCCCGGGATAAAATCATATACTATGGGATAAAACCATAGACCAACCATGGGATAAAACTGCAAACCTAACCACGGGATAAAACCATAAACCTTACCGTAAGCCACGGGATAGGACCGCCGACCACAGATTAAACCACGGGATAAGACCGCATGTTACAGGATAAAACTGCACACTACAGGATAATACTATAAACTATGGGATAACACCGAACATTCCTATGCATAACCTAATCAGGATTCAAATGCATATAACATACCACATACACCACATGCATGTCCCCCACAAATTAAACATATCCATGCCTAAGAGCACTATGAGTTCTACAACATGCAACCACGATACCCATAAGATATAATGCCATGTAATTCACTTACATAAATAAATAGTTATAAACGCACATAGCCATATAACCCGACTAGATATCACAAGCCACGTACCCGTCATTCGATACTCGAACGACCCATCCACAAACTGGGACTCGTCCACACACATGGACAACCAACACCTAAACCCGAAGGCCAACACCTGAAATCTCCCACAGACCGATTCTCACAAGAACCCCACCTTAAGCCAAACCACGAACCCACACATCGCGCACATAACCAGCACTCACACCACCGTGCCACAAACCCTAACCCAACCATGCACGTCACAGCCGGGGACGGCATCATAAAAACACCCGGGCCTCCACACAACCCTGAAGTCACCACACGACCAACCAAACCGAGGAACAATTAACTCCCCTCTCCTTGATTTCAATCAACAAAACCCCATAATTCCATTGACTAAGAACCACTAGAGGAAGGCCAATCACCAACACGACACCCAAAGGAATCCACAGGTATTTGAATTGACCAATTTCCATAAATCAATCAATTGAATACCGTAGGACACTAATCAAAAACCCAAACCCAAGCAAAACCATCAAAATGAGGCTACCCAGGTTCAATCGACCGAACCTAAGCCCCCAGTCGACCGAACACCCTATTGGAAACCACCAAAACGCGTCACACACGGTTAGTCGATTGAACCCATAGATTCAATCGATCGAACCCCAAAACCAGACTTCAGTCGACCGAACCCCATGGTTTAGTCGATCGAACCTCGACGAAAAATGATTCCGAGCTACGGGTTCAACCCTCCTGGCCTTGAATCGACACTTCCGAACACTGATTCAACAATCGTGAACATCCACACGCCTAGAATTAACACCAAGACCTCAAAAGAAACCCCCGACACCCGATTTCATCCACGAAATCGACGAAAATCCAGTTTTTAACCCCAAAACCCAACTTGATTCAAACTCAGATCTACTGCAATCTAATCAGTAAAAAGACACATGATTACCCATAGTAGCCTTATACTACATACAGGTCTAGAATCCTACCTCGGTGAGTTAAAAAATTGATGCCTCGATCCACGTGCAAAATCGATCCCCGTCAGAATCAAAATCTGACCGGATGGTTGCGTAGCCCATGATGCCAAAAGTAAGGATCTGCTGTTGGATCATTGAAAATCGAGCCCCGGGCCCTCGAGAACTTAGTGAGAAGGTAAAAAAATGAAAAACTTAGGAGTTATGTTTTGAAAAATATCTTTTGAAAATACTTAACTCTAGATATTTATAGGCCTCCAAAGTATCTTTTTTTGAAATTTTTTGAGAATCATGCCACAACGGCGCACGACCCCGAGAACCTACCCCGCATGCATATCTAAGCCCGATCATGCATCGAAAGCAATGAAAACATACTCGAAAGAAAACACATAACGCGCGTCCAAAAATGCCAAAAAAAACGGGTTAGGGTTTCACACTTCTTGTGTTATCACCACCATTGTAGCTATTATATATAAATGTTGATTGGTTGTTCGATTTCACTCGATCGGAATTATTTTTTGAGACTGAAGAAGTCGATCAAGAAATTATCCGCCTTCCCGTACGTATTCATCCAAACAACGCGTATCCAAATAGGCGAAGGTACGTAAATAAATGCTATGTCGTTGATTGTTTACACAAACAAATTCTCTTTTTAATTATTATTGATTGTGTGAGACCCGATTCTGTTTTATTTTTGTAATGTTTATTCGATGTGTTGGTTAGCGCTTTAGTCGTTATAGAATATCAAGTTTCTATATATGTTATGCATGTGTGGGCTTGGTCATGCATCTTTTGTTCGGGTTTTCACCCAGTGATGACTGCTCGAGCGGGGCTCTGTTCACTCGAGCGAAATGGTGGCAGAGAGTTGAGTTGGTGAGGAACCGCTCGAGCGGATCTCTGTTCGCTTGAGCGGATAACTTGGCGTGAGATATTTATAAGATAACCCATGCCTTGAGCTTTGTGCCAAAGATTTTTGTGTAAGCTTTCTCCTCTCTTTCTAGAAAGATCACCCATATACTCTACCTTCTCTCTAGCTTTCAACTTGATTCGGCTTCACATCTTGGCGTTCGAATAGTCGATCTTCGATATCCTTGTCGTGGGCTTCGCGTTCATCCCTACGAAATCGCGTTTTGGCGACTTTGGTTTCTCGTCAGTGTTCAAAACTTCAAGTTTTAACTCACTGAGGTAAGATCCTAGACTATCTTATCTTAAAGGGGTACTACATGAAGTTTTATGCGTTTCTACCATATAAAAATGCATTAAATCTCAAACTTTGTGTTTAAGCCGTGTTTGGGTGGCCAACAAGCATTTTGTGCATTTTTATGGTTTGTTAGAAGGTGGGTGGGCATATGTGTCGTGTTGTTTTTGAAAAGAGGAGTTTTAAAAATTGAAAAGATTTATGCAAATGTTTGCAAAAACCTAATTTTGGAGGTTTGGAGCTAACCTTTGAGGTTGAGGCTCGTTTTAACATTCGTTGGTCTCCATGGATAGGTAGATGACGTTGATATGTGAATGTGATGTTTGTACTTAGCTTTGTGCATGCAAACTTTGGTTAATTCATCCATTAGCTGGGACGGATATTAGTCCCTCAGTGAAAACCCGTAAAGATGCATTAGTTGGGGTGGATAGAGGTCCCTTAGTAAAAGATCGTAAAGAAATCCATAACGAGGGGTGGATTTTGGTCCTACAATGAAAGCCTGTGAAGATGTATGAATTTCATGTGAATCATTAGGGGTTGTGTAAAATTGTTAACGATGATGTGTTGTTTTTGTGTTGATAAACTATTAAGCGTTATGGAGTTTGGATGAAAACTTATGATTTTTAGAAGTAAAATCATTTTTGAGACTCGTGTGAGTCAGAATATTTATATATTGTGTTAGCATGTTTATCTTTTATTTCGTGCTAGTCTGCTTCCTATTGAGTCTCGGCTCATGGTGTGGGATTTGAATATCTTTTTCAGGTACACATGATCACTCGGGATGATTTTGAGGGGCCGAAAGCGGTAGAAGACTTTCTTTGTTTTTCTTTTGTTTTATTTATTTTAACATATTTTGATATGTAATGTTTTAGAACAGAAAGCTTATGTTGTAAGCCTTGAGGCGATTATATCAATGCATGTATGAAATGATGATTTTGAGGGAGATACCATGGGTTGGTCGTTGTTGTTGTTGTTTTTTTTTTGTTAGGGTTAAATGCTTTCCATGGTTCGTTTTCGAGTCGAGGGAGCGACTTCTTTATCAAATGAATATTTTGTCCCAAATTCCTTGGTTGTTCAAACCCTTGTTCAAATATAAGATTTTTAGGCGTGTTTTTGAGATTTGGAAAAATTTTCTGATTTTTTGCTTGAAAATCTCTCGGTTGTCTTACTGCTCGAGTGGTAGAGGGTCCGCTCGAGTGGACAACCGCTGTGTAGAGTTTGCTTATGTTTCGAAATGAGGTTTTTGAATGAAAAATCTTTTGGGTACCCTTTTTGGATTAAAATGGCGTGTTTTGAGAATTATTTTACAAATAAAATCCTGCTTTCGTTTTGGTTTACGTGGAATTTTTATTATTTGAAAATTGGGGTGTTGTAACTTAGCATCAGAGCTCTGGGTTTGAATACCTAAGAACAGTGAAAAGAAGTTGCATCACCCTGTGAGGATGGTTGCGTGTGCTTAATTGTATGTATTTAAATGTTTTCATAACATGAGTATGATAACATGTTGAGTATGTAAATGTCGTGTATACGTGTGTATGTAAATGTTGTGTATACGTGAGCATGGGGGTTGGACCTTAGGATTGACTGGTTTTGCCTTCGGGCATTTGGATTAACAAACTTAGAAGCCAAGTTAGAAATAAATTTGGTCAACGTATTTTCTAGTAAGAAATCTACGTAGGTTACCCAAATTGACGCGTCACTCTGGTCGGTTCTCCTCGATATGTGAGATGTGTTTACATGATCATCTATGGCTAAGTGTTAGCATGATTATGTGACTTATATCTGTAATAGCATGATGGGCTGAATCTTATGTTCTTACATTTTGTATTGCTTTCGTATAGAAATGACGTCTGCGCAGAGAGGACAAGGCCATAGTTGAGGCCGTGGCCGTGGTTTAGGCTAAGGGGATGTGCCAATTCCTGATGGTGGGGATGCTAATGCTCCCCAAGGACCAGTAGATGAGGTAGGGTTGTTACGTGAGATGGTAGGCTCCATTCGTCAACTAGTCGAGGTTGCTGAGGGGAGAGAGAGAGAGCGCCCAAGTCGAGGGCAACTGTTGCAATGCGAGAGTTTTGGCATCTTAACCCTTCTACCTTTGTTGGGAATCCTGATCCCACAGTAGCCACAGAATGGTTAGAACTTGTGACCAGGATTCTAGATACACTATAGATAGTCGAGGATCACCTGAGAGTTGCATTTTTTGCATTCCAGTTGAGAGGTGACGCCCATGAGCGGTGAAAATTTGCTAAAACTACCGTAGAGGGTACGTGGATAGCTTTTACGAGGGTATTTCTGGAGAAATATTTTTCTAAGTCCTTAAGAGATGTCTATGAGAGGAGTTCTATTCTCTCACTCAGGGGATGATGAGTATTGTGTAGTACGAGGCCAGGTTTACTAGTTTATTCGGCTTTGCACAAGAGTTTGTAGCTACTGACGAGCTACGTTCGAGGAGGTTTGAAAGGGATTTGAGGCCTGCGATCAGGAGCGAGTGGCAGGATTGAGGCTACTTGTTTTTATAGAATTGGTGGGGTCGGTAGTTATTATCGAGAACACTTTGAATGAGACTCGTAGACCCAAGGAGGACAGGACATCGTAGGGTGGAGCAGAGGCACAGTCAGGTGGGTGCTCTAACAAGAGGCAGAGGTCCTTTGGCCTTGGTTCTCATCCATCTGGATCACAGCAGCAGTTTTCCATACCAGCACCCTCAGTGGCTTTATCTGAAAGGCCAGAGCAAATGGAGCTCATATGCTTTCGGTGCAGGAAGCTATGGCATTGTGTAGTGGATTGCCTATAGCCGAGGCAGTCCTAGAGTCCAGTACTGGTTCAGTTGCAGGGGAGGGAGCCACTAGTTTGTTTAGGATGTGGCTAGTTTGGACATATTTGTAGAACTACCCTCACAGAGGCAGTGTACCGAGCATGGCAGGTGCACCCGTTGTTCCACCCGCGTAGGGTCTACAGACTTATTGACAGCAACAGCCAGCAGTTTAGACTTTTAGGGTTATAGATGGGGGTGCCTCAGCACAGTCAGTGTGACAGTCGATAGACCAGGGTTATGGTTGAAAAACTAGGGCACCATAGAGCAGAGTATACACCTTTACAGATCCTAGTTCTTCCAAGGCACCGGTTGTGCCTGATGTTGCAGCTACTACTTCAGTGATCAGAGGTACACTTTTAGTACACAAATCATGGGCCAGTGTTCTTATCAACACGGGGGCATCGCATTTCTTTATTTCATCTATTTTTGCATTTTCTTTGGGGTTGGAGATGGACTCGTTGGGTAGTATGCTATGTGTAGAGACCCCAGTCAGTGAGAATGTGGTATTGGGATGAGTTAGTAGATCCTGTGAGTTTGAGGTCGCCGAACATTATTTAGAGTTTGATTTTATCATTCTAGATATGACCACGCTTAATATCATCCAAGGAATGGATTGGTTGACCACCTATCGTGCCTTTATCGATTGCGATCGGCGAAGGGTATCGATTTGTACGCCTGAGGGTGATTGCTTTTGTTTCGTGGGCGATCGGGACTAAGATTTAATTTCCATGCCCGGTGTTGTGCAAAATTGAGGAAGCCTGGGCTTCCTCTTTTCTGCTCTCATGTTGGATAAGGTGGTTAGGGTTCGAGGAGAACTTCCCTTGTGGTTTGTGACTATCTAGATATCTTTCCTGATGATCTATTTGAGTTGCCACCAAGTCGTGAGGTAGAGTTTTCTATCGATCTCGTTCTGGGAGCTACTCCTATTTTGATGCCATATTTATCATTTTGCACCGGCTGAGTTGCAAAAACTCAAGGCACAACTTCAAGAGTTGCTTGATAAGGGGTTTGTATGTCCAAGTACGTCGCCGTGGGGAGCTCCAGCCTTGTTTGCTAAGAAGAAGGATGAATACTTGAGGTTATGTATTGACTATCGAAAGTTGAATTAGGTAACGATGAAAAACAAGTATCCTATACCAAGGATTGATGACTTATTTGATCAACTAAAGTGTTCGAGTTGCTTTTCGAAGAGTAATTTGAGGTCAGGGTATCATCAGTTGAAGATCAGGGGCGGGGACATAGCGAAGACCACCTTCTGGACTCGTTATGGATACTATGAGTTTTTGGTTATGCCATTTGGTTTAACAAATGCTCCTACGACGTTCATGGACTTGATGAACTGTATATTTCATCCGTATCTTGACAGTTTTGTGGTTGTGTTCGTGAATGACATCCTTATCTATCCACCCTCGAAGAAAATGCATAAAGAACATCTACGTATTGATCTAAAGCTTTTGAGAGAGTATTGTCTATATGCGAAGTTTGAGAAGTGTGAATTTTGGATGCTTGAGGCAAGGTTTCTTGGACATGTGATATCGAGAGATGGAGTATCTATGGATTTTTTGAAAACTGACGCAGTGATAGATTGGGAACGGTCAAAAAATGTATTCGAGATCCATAGCTTTTTGGGTTTGGTAGGCTACTACCGACGATTCGTGAAAGATTTTTCTAGACTTATCGTGCCGATGACTCGCCTTACGCGAAAAGGAGTCAAGTTTGTGTGGAGTGAGACTTGTGAGTTGGCATTTCAAGAATTGAAGAAGAGGTTGATGAGTGCACTAGTGTTAGTTATTCCATAACGAGGTTTGGGTTACATAGTGTATTGTGATGCATCGCAGGATGGTTTGGGTTGTGTTTTGATGCAGGGAGGTAAGGTTGTGGCTTACGGATCTCGACAATTAAAGACTCATGAACAGAATTACCCAACACATGACTTAGAGTTGGCAATCGTGGTCTTTGCCTTGAATGCATGGTGACATTATTTGTACGGTGAACATTTTGAGATTTTCTCAAATTACAAGTGTAATGACCCTACTCGGGCCCTAAGCATTAGTGACGGATAGTCCAGGAGACCATAAAACACAGAAGAAGTTTAGAACTCTAACTCGAATTGAAAATTCAGGCTACAAAACCTTAGCACATGGAGAGTCTCCTAACTTTCTAAATGAAGCAAATATCATGAAATAATGAGTTAAAAATAAAAAATCTTCATAAATAGGGTAAAATGACCGTTTTGCCCATAGTATAGTAAAAATTCTTAAAAATCTAAAATTTAACACATAAATACCCTAAATCAAGGATTTAAGTACAATTAAGTAGCAAAGAACAAAATAACATCAAAAATGACAAACATACCCCTTAGTGGCTGACCATCTTGGGAAGTGTGCCAAAAAGTGACTTTTTACTTTCTTTTTAGCTTAAAAAGATGAGAAATATATTAAATTAAGTCTTATGATGATCCAATACTTGTTGAAAAAGTAATATACATAATAATATAGTGCTATACATTAAAAAAAATCATTATTGAAGTTCATACACAACAAAATAAGTCAAAAAATTATATATTGTCAAAATAGCTTAATTTAACTTAAAAGACTACATCTATTTAATCAATTGCTATGAAAACTATGATAATACATGAAAAATATTATATTTATCATAAACATACTAAAATAATATGTCTCAGTAGAAAAAGACATCAAAAAGATACATTAAATTAACTTTTATTGTATTTTCTTGCACAAAAGAACACGTAAACCAATGCAAAACCCCTTAATTGATGTGGGATCTAGTTTTTGTTTTCCAAAAAGCCCCCTAGCTATATTTACCTTTCTCATATCTAATTTTTAGCCCTCTAAAGTGAAAATATCTCAAATCAACTCAAGTCTCATTTAATTAAAAGAAAGAAAAAGTCTCTTTCAAGGTACCTTTTTGTCTCCCCTTGTCCCCTAGCCTTTGCCTATATAAACCAAACTAAATACCTTTTTCTTCCCTTCCTATTTTTGTGCAAGAGAGGAGAGGGACCAGACCTTCAATTGTTCTTGATGTATTCTATAAGTTGAGGGAGAAAAAGGCAGAAAAAGAAGAAGGAATCACGTGATGTTTTGTTATAAAAGTTAAGTCCTTCCATACCATCATCCCTTGAGCCCTCAAACATGTAAGTAAAATCTCTAAATCTTATATCTAATATACTTTAAAATATCTCTCAACTCATCTCTTTAAACACCTTAAAAATCAAGAATCGAAAATAAATCGAAAATGCGTCGTAGTTGAGAAATAGCGGCTGTTGTGTTCTTGAATGATATGAGATATGTTTATATATTATTATCTTTGAGTTGATGACTTCTAAGTGTGCTGGAGATTTGATATTAAAGTCTAAAACACAAGCATGCAAGGAAATGGAACAAAAACTTGAGATGACATAAGCAGACGACTTGGACCATAAGAGACTTGATTTTTGAAAACATAGATATTTTTGTCATGAACATTGGAATGCCATGACTCAATGTAAAAAATTGATCTAAGCATTTTATTTATGTTCAGATCTAGATTTTGGTATTATCTTTAATCCAAAGTTAATTTCAACTCATTTGCATAAGTAGAACTCGAGATATTGCAATTTTATCAAAGTGTGTCATTTTTCAACTAGTTAACACTACCGACTTGGAAACCTTAGTTTAAAGTGAGATACGAACTTTGTACAAAACATGAAAGTTGTATATAACATGTATATCTATCTACCCACCACAAATAAGCACAAAATATTGAATTTTGATAGGTCAAAACCGCTTTGAAAGTCTCTATTGAGTTTCAGCCCTCAAGGGACACTTCTGCCACATATTTTTGTATAGTCCAAAACCTCTATTTTTAATGATCTATTCCAAAAGTGATCTACATAAAAATTGTAGCTAACATATTAAAGTACTTTTTGCCCAAAAATCAGGCCTTAAATCCTCGGGATGATACTCCAAAACTGTTTCAAACCCTCTGTCTAAAATTGGCTCTGCTGAGTTTTGGCGGATGACAAAACCTACTTTTTAAAATGACCAAAAAGTCTAACTTGTTTCAAATAACCACCCTTATCTCTAAACATGAAACTTGTAGGGAACTTTTTGAAATAGAACATACTAAAAAATGGGCTCATTTGGACTTGATATGATACTCCAAAACTGAGATCAACAGAAGCATGTTTTTGGTAAAATATTAAGAAAAGCGCTGAACCATTTTTGCTTAGGATGTTTTGTTCATCCATTTGCCTTAGGTTTTGGCCTTCGTGTTAAATATGAGAGTTGTAAAAAATATTTTTATCTAAATGGTGTATAAAAATCATAACTTGATTCCATGTATAGATACCCCAAAATCTTGTTGACCCTTTTAATTTAATACTTGACTTTTGGCCTTAAAATTTGCTAAGTGTATGTGTGAGTTTCTTGTTGTGAGACCCGAGTTTTTGTATGATGATTGATTTGAATTAGTCAATTAATGTTTCTAAGTGAATGTATAATGATTTAGAACCCATACAATTATATTTGAATCATATCTTGAGAATTGTAGCTTGTGCTACACATACTTGTACTTTATGCTTTGCGCATTGTACCATGAATCTTGCCATGTTAATGCCATGTTATAAATTATTGCACTTGAAATCAATGGTACACATTATGAGCATTGTCATTTGCATCATGGCATGATGGAGTCCATCTGTGCAAATCGTTTTTGGGATGGGCTGTGTTGAGATTGTCGTTCTTGATTATAAGTCTAGGGCGTCCCTGGTTACCCTTTTCGAAATTTTTTTGGTTTGTACAACCTGGGTGCATCCCCGGTGTTTAAAATGATTGTGGCTTGTACACCCTGGGTGAGTCTTCGATGTTTGAAATAATTTATGAATATTGTTTGGCACCATGGGATCGTCGCTAGCATTCTGGTTTGATGATTTAGAGTTTAGGTTGATGCCAAACGAGCATTCTTGTTCTTAAGGTGGGTTTTGTGTACATAATTTTTGCTAGGATTTGAAGTAAAGATGTTATTGGCCACCCCACGTCATTGCCATTGAGTAAAATAGCTGTGGCATGATGCCCAGTGAAGTGGTTACTATTCGCAACGAGACGAGAATTGGTTTGGTGATCTGAGTCCCATCAAGTCTACTTTGGTGATTCTCGGTGTGGAATCCCCGTTATAATCTGGGTGCATGTTGGGATGGGCATATGCATTTTATATACGGTATCTCATATGCATATATTTATTGTCTTGTCTACTATTCTGTTATAAATTTGTCCATCTTCTTGACTATAAACTGAATTTGGTGTTATATGGCATGTGTTGTAGTAAATTTTGTACCGTGAGATTAGTTAGAAGGTTAGAGTGTTTTTCTTATGAGCCTTGGCTCATGGCATTCGTGCCACAGGTGAGAAGGAGTTCTTAGAAGAAGTCATCCCAGAGGAAGAATAAGAGTTTGAAGAACATGGTGAGTTCCAAGAGCACGTGGATCCCGCTGATGGATTCTGAGGAGTTGAGACATTTGCTTTTGTTCTTATATTCAGTTCTCTCATGCTTAGTATATATATATTTAAAATTTCTTGGTGAAATTGTAATAGCTAAGTACTTTGAATGGTTCAAAACTCTTTTATGATGTAATAACTAACATATGTAAATATGAATGAATGATTAGAATACTGCTTTATTTATTTTTATGTATGTCCCGACGTGCTCGGAGGACGGGGCATCACAACAAGATCTTAAAATACTTTTTTTCACAAAAGGACCTAAATTTACACCAACGACGGTGGATGAAGTTTATGGAAGATTACGTTTAACCTTCAGTGTCACTCAGGAAAGGCCAATGTTGTGGCCGACACTCTTAGCAGGAGATCGCACGATTCGTTAGTTTCTATTACCATACGAGAATGGGACATGCTTAGGGAGGTTGGCTAGTTTGATCTATGTCTCGTGAAGAAAGAGAAGAGTGCCACCTTATTTTCGGTGGTTTTACAACCGATATTGGTTGTGTTAGGGTTGGTATACTGAAAATCATATTTTTAGTATTTAATTTTATTTTTAATAAAATTAGTTTTCTATTTTATGAGAATCTTTATGAGTAATGTATGTATATCATTTATTTGTTAGGCATGGATGTCTGATATTCTGTATAGTATTTAATCTGATGGGTAGAGTACGGTTTACACACAGAAGACCAGATTTTAGATTTTTGTAAAATATAAGTTTTATGTTCACAGTTTAGATAGAAATGGACATACCATCGGTATGACTGCGGCACAGACTTTTAGTAGGCCTGTCTTGGTTACGGAAAACAGATAATAGCGTCGTCTATTGTTTCGACTCTCTGTGCCAGTACACTTTGTGTGTATTGAACTAGACATTTTGGGTAATTAATTTAGTACTGACTATTGACTATATAAATTAATTTACACCCCAATATTATTATGAATAGTGCTTATCCTCTTAATCTAAAAATAATTATTGATTTGCATATATTTAATATTCGTTGTTTTGATTAATTAGATGGTGCGATCTTATATGGGTCTATATTCCCGGTGAGTTGGATAGCGATATTATTTATTTGGCAAATATTAATTATTGACGGAATTCACGTCCCGAAAGATCGGGATTGACGAAACCCCCTTAAGGATGCTTATAAGTTTTGACCAGGCCAAATCCTGCAGGAAGATTTAATTATTCGGCGGTCAAATAAGTTAAGCAGAAGAGTTTAAGGAATATGAAGAAGCCGATTAAGTTAAATTGTCAGTAATTCAATTTAATTCGCGGGTATCAGGAATCTTAACGTGGGGAGAAATGGTAAGCATTTAATAACATGAGCTCAATGCAAGAAAGTCTTGAGATTATGGGTCAGAGTGCAATTATGGTTCTTTAGTGGTGTGAACTGTAATTCAGTGTTTTATGAAAATTGCACAAACCGCTTCGTCTTTCTACAATTGCAGAAACTGCCCGTAGGTATCTATGCTCCACTAACAGTCTTACTCATAATTACTTCTCAGGTCCCTACTGTACCCCTATATATACGCGGGTAGGCCGAACTAGTTTGAGATTGATTTTTGATGATCATTATTATGATATTATTTTTGTCTCTTAAGATTTAAATATATCGGGGTTCTGTCGGTACGAGTTCTCGGAGGATCGTAGCCCACACTACGTTCGAGAATCGCATAAGGGAATACAGTGATGATCTGACTGGAGATTCAACTCGGAATCAAGCCGTAGTTGAAGATTAGATCAACAAGAGGTATTCATCTAAATTAACTTTGGTTGCACCGGTTTAGTTTGATTGTTCTTCGTCAAAATTTTTATCTGGAGCCCGTTTTGGCGTTTGCCCGTCCAGTTAATTTTTTACTAAAAGTTATTTTACAAAAACAATAATCTTGGCAGTATTGCCTCCAACAAATTGGTATCAGAATCGTTTTGTTTTTTGTTTGCAGTTTATCGAGGCCGAGCAGATTTAGAACTGTTGCTAACTTTGTTTTGCAGGCATTCTAATCCCGGTTTTATGATCATATATTATTTTTATGTTTGATTGAATGCGTGGATAATGATTTAATTAATTTTTTTAATCACGGGGGTTGACCGTGTTAGATTAATTAATTTTAGATCGAATGTGAGCCTAGAGGACATAGGTTTCGACGTAATTTTTTTATATGTTTTTAGTTTTTTTCTAGTTTATTAGAAGAAGAAATAAGAACAGGTGTGGAAGAAATGGCAGTGGAAGGTGGCGGCAACTAGTGGTGGAAGGCAGCGGCAACTGGCGGTGGTTTCGGTGGTTTAAAGCTGTGGATTTTTTTTCTGGCCAAACAGTTTTTTTTTTGAATAAAAAAAAAGTTGGAAGAAGCAATTCCAAGCATGAGCCGCAGTAGCGCCTATTAGAGCAAACCGCAGCACCATCCAATAGGGCAGCAGTGTTTGGAAAAGTTGAATGTCAAAAGTGGTTTCGTGGTCCATGGAGCATTATTCCAAGTGGCGCCGGATCCAAATTCCCAGGCGTGTTTTTGATTCCAAGCAAGCGCCAATATCAGTGGTTTGTTTTGATTTGGGAAGCAAAACACTAACCAGTAAAATTTCCCAAAAGCAATCCCAATCAGTATCCAAAAGTGAGGCAGTGTGGTCCCAGGTGCTAGAAGCCAAACACAGCGCCAATTAGAAGCTTGAATAAACCGCAGCAGCGGTTTGAAGCTATCCCCAACAGTGGCGGTTTTTTTGTGGATGATCCAAGTGGTTTCGGTGGGAGAATGTTCTTATTTGTTTTTTGCATAGCCTGTTCAGGCTTTTTGAAGCAAGCAAGCTTTTAATTCCCAAACGCCAAGCGTCTCAATCCAAATGTGTTTCGGCTTGGAGGATTTGGGAGACTGCAGAAACAGTTTAATTGAATTGGGATTAGTACTTCAGTTCAAGCATAACAAGGACTCTTTGATTAAAAGGAGTTATGATGTGAACAGGATAAAGAAAACCTAGAATTATGCAGAATTCGAAACACTTGAAACTTATCTTTTAACAGGAGATAGAAACTCTTTAGAGTTTCAGTTCGAACATAAAATCGAAATTTTTTATTTATCTCGCATTTAATTTATTTTTATTTTTTAACTGCGTGGATGAGATAATTATTAGTTTTATTTATCCTGTTAATTTAATTAATTCGAATATTTAATTTTAATTAAAATATTTTGTAATAAAAAATAAAATTAAGTTTTTTTAATTAATTAAGTTTAATTAAATGGACAAATTTTAGATATTTTATTTTTTACAAAATATCACGTTTAAGATAATTTTTTTAAATAGAATATCTTGAAAAAAAATGTAGGAATTAATTCTGAATTTTGAATTAATTAAATGAAAAAAAGTTTAATCAAAATAAATTATTATTTTTCAAAAAATGTGGAACTAAAAGTAAAATAAATAAATACTTTTAATCACTACCTTGGCTGAAAAGCCGGAGGAAAAACTGTGCATTTATTAAATTTTATTTGTTACGCATTTAAATACGAATAAATGGTTTGATAAATCAGAATATTTGGAATCGTGTACACGGAAAGATGTTTGATTCTTTTAGATTGTTACTTTCGAATTATGGTTTGATAAATCAGAATATTTGGAATCGTGTACACAGAAAGATGTTTGATTCTTTTAGATTGTGACTTTCGAAAGATGGTTTGATAAATCAGAATCTTTGGAATCGTGTACATGAAAAGATGTTTAATTCTTTCAGATCGTGTGATTTTCGAAATTAATAAATTTATTTTAATTAAATGAGTTTTTATAACCCTAAAAAATATTTTAAAAATCTAAGTGGGAGATCAAATTTATTCACAGATAAATTCCGTGGTCTTCATCACCAGTTTGTAGGCGATACAATTAAACCCTGCGTGTCGGCAGTAAAACTTTTCTCCCCAACGCACAGATTAATTGCGGTATCGCCAATACAAACCTATTTTACGGATAATTCTGAATAATTGTTAGTGTGGATCACTTCTCCAACTGAAGGGCTCATTGCGAAGCGATTAATTTGGGATTAGGTGATGGTTAACACTTAGCTGTATATAATAGTATTCTCTACAACTGAGTCACTGCTATTATACACTGGACCGAAACTATGTCAACTATTTAATTTTACTTGACATGGTCAGTTGCCTAGATAGTAAAATTAAAAAGAATTAGCATGTCTGGTCTTATGATAGATAGTAGACGTTCACCCAACGTGGCATGCTATTCACAAGTTACCAGGCTGCTGGCAAATTTATTTTTAAAATGGTAGAGGGAATCAAATTAAAATAAATTTAAAATTTTTCTCATCATAATTAATGGCTTTTTAATTATGTGATTCTCATAATTAAAATGAATTTCAACCCACTCGCTTCAATGCTCAAAGAAAATAAACTAACGGGACCAAATTATGTTGACTGAAAATGTAACTTTGATATAACTTTAACTACAAATGGTATTCCTTCAATACCAGAAAATGTGTCTGTTTCAGAAAAAGGTTCTTTCTCGGGGCCGAAAGGCATGAAGAAAAAAAAGATTCAGAAACAGGGAGACACATTTTTCAGGATAGTTAGTGGGTCACGGACTGGTGTAAAAAAGACAAAAGGCAGATATTTTCACTGCAACCAGACCCGGCACTGGAAAAAGCTATATCCAGTGTTTCTCAGAATGTAGAACAAACACGGTAATTTCTGTTCACTGGTTGTAGAAACATGTTTAGCGGTGTTATCTACCGGTACCTGGTGTGTAGATACGGGAGCTGCTAATCATGTCTGCAATTCATTACAGGGGTTCTAGGAAACCTAATAACTTAGTGATGGGAAAATTTACCTGCATATGGACAATAATACAAAGGTAACAGCAGTTGCAGTAGGAGATGTCACTCTCAGTTTTGGTAGAGATCGAATTTTTATATTAAGAGATTGTCTTTATGTACCTGCCATTGGAAGGAACTTAGTTTTCGTTTCTGGATTGGCTTAAGACAGATATTTTATTTATTTTAATAACTCTGTGGTTATTAAGAATAATAAATAGGTTATCTGTTCTAGTATATTGGCGGATAGTCTTTATATTATTACTCCAATCTCTCCTACACTGCAACTAACTAAAATAAATAACACATCTAATTTACCATATAAGAGAAAGTTTCTTTCTTTATTGAATCAAACGTTTCTTTGGCACTTACGCTTGGGTCATATTAATCTAAAAATGATAAATAGACTGGTAGCAGATGGATCTTTGAGTTCATTGGAAGTGGAGGCACTTTCAGTATGTGAATCTTGCTTAGAGAGTAAGATGACCAAGAGACCATTTTCGGCTAAAGGCTATAGAGCTAAAGAACCGTTAGAGCTGGTTCATTCTGATGTGTGTGGTCCTATGACAATCTGGGCTAGAGGTGGCTTTGAGTACTTCATCAGTTTTATTGATGACTACTCAAGGTATGGATATATTTACCTGATGCACCGTAAGTCTGAATGCTTTGAGAAATTTAAAGAATTCAAGGCGGAGGCAGAGAAGCGTCTAGGTAAAGGTATCAAACCACTACGATCTGACCGTGGTGGAGAATACCTCTTTGGAGAGTTTAAGGATTACCTATCATCATAGGGGATTACATCCCAGTTGACTGCGCCTGGCACTCCTCAGCAGAATGATATAGCAAAAAGAAGGAATAGGACTCTTATAGAAATGGTAAGGTCAATGATGAGTTATTCAGGTTTACCAGATTCGTTTTGGGAACTCGCTTTAGAGACAATGGCTTACATTCTAAACTTGGTACCTTCTAAGTCAGTATCTTCTACTCCCACAGAATTGTGAACCGGGCGTAAGCCTAGTCTGAAACACATTCGAATTTGAGGGTATCCAGCACATATGCTGAAAGAGAACGCGGGTAAGTTGGAACCAAGGACAAAAGTCTGTTTCTTTATGGGGTATCCCAAGGGAATAAAATGTGGTCTATTTTATAATCCAAAGGATCAGAATGTCATTATTAGCACCAATACCCGATTCTTAAAAAAGGATTATATTATGCACCATAGGCCCAATAGCAAAATTGTTCTGAAAGAACTGAGAGAAAATACCAGTAGAACGGAAGAGGAACCACAAATCACTGATATTTCATTACCTCATCGTAGTGGGAGGATTATTGGGACGGGTGCAAATCAAGAACAGGGTGCTTATGCACAGCCTGTTACTTCTAGTACACAGACACGGGTAGTGCCTCGTTGTAGTGGGAGGGTTATTCATCAACCTAACCAGCATATGTTCTTGGGAGAGTCTGTTGATAGGATCCCAGCAGAACTAGATACCGAGCTATGTAACTACAACGAAGCACTACAAGATAAAGATGTAGATCTTTGGCAAAGGGTTATGAATTCAGATATGGAATCTATGTATTCCAATCAAGTTTGGAAACTTGTAGAATCCCCCGAAGGAAAAAAAATCCATTGGATGCAAGTGGATCTACAAGAAAAAGAGAGGAGTAGACGGAAAAGTTAAAACCTTCAAAGTTAGGCTTGTTGCTAAAGGGTTCACTCAGAAAGAAGGGATTGACTATGAGAAAACCTTTTTACCGGTAGCCATGCTTAAGTCTATTCGGATTCTTATATCCATTGCCGCATATTTTGATTACGAAATTTGGCAAATGGACGTCAAGACAGCTTTTCTTAACGAAAGTCTTGACGAGTGTATCTATATAATACAACCAGATGGATTCATTGCAAAGGGCTAGGACCACCTGTTGTGCAAGCTTAAGAGATCAAATTATGGACTTAAGCAGACATCGAGGTCTTGGAACACTCAGTTTGGTCAAGCTATAAAATCTTATGGTTTTGATCAAAGTTCGGATGAGTCCTGCGTGTACAAGAAGCGTGACAGAAGCGTGGTGATCTTCTTAATACTTTATGTAGACAATATCTTGCTCATCGAAAACGATGTGGGGGCATTATCTACGGTTAAAGTATGGTTATCTGGACAGTTCGATATGAAGAACTTGGGAGAAGCCAGTCACATCATTGGGATCAAGCTTATGCGAGATCAAAAACAAAAGATGTTGGGCTTACACAAGCAAAGTATATCGATGATATCCTCGCTCGTTTTAGCATGTAGGATTCCAAGAAAGGGTTTATCCCTTTCAGGCATGGAATCACTCTATCAAAGGATCAGTGCCCTAAGACACATGATGAGATAGAGAAGATGAAGGCGGTTCCTTATGCTTCGATAGTAGGAAGCCTCATGTATGCTATGCTTTGCACTA